>JAODAF010009105.1:0-12364 GCA_027574765.1 Molpadia intermedia
GAAGGCTTTGTAGGCACCAGATAGCCTATTTTTATGTTTACGATCGGCCAATATTTCAGGCAAATCATCCCAAACATATGCGCATTGGAACGAACGTGCTTATCCAGGGGGCATGAACTTTTGCCTGAAAAATACTATACATTGTTCTACAAAGTTCACGTTTCTAACAAAACGCATCAACAAACGCTAATCGGTGTTCCGACTCTCGAATCACCTTTCAATCAATAGGCTATATATCGTGTTAATGAAGAAAGCATCTATTCTTGTTTCTTGTAATTTTTAATGAGATTCTGGTATTAAACCACACATGAAATGTTATCGAAGTTGACCTAGAACACCCAGATTGAAGACACTTTTGTACCAGCTAGGCCACAATTATTGTGGACGTCCGATAATACGAGTGTCCAGCAGACCATGCCACTGGCATTGTATCTATCATTTCTAACTTCTAATTAGAAAATGTAACAATCACGATGATATACGTGGTATTCTGGGGTTTCTCAATGTCATTTGTATTTCATGTTGCCAGTGGTCTAATACGCACGATATCTGTATTTCTCACTAGATACAAGCTGCTATTGTTGAACACGAGTCAAAATATAAATAGCTACCCAAATAACTTGTGTATGTTAAAGGCCACCGAAAGGTCACTAGACTTAGTGACATTTCAAACATAAACCGGTACAGCGTGTTTTCTTTACAATTTCAGAATATTTTGCATCCAACTACCTCTTTCGACGTGTTCTGCATTTCTTAAATAAAATACACACCATGCAGGTCACATTTCTGTTATCATGGCTCACCAAATTGATGTCAAACTGTCATGATCATAATAACCATCTAAGTCATGTATTATGATCAGTCATCACTTTTCATACGTCTAATCATCACCAGGAATGTTATCGCTGAGCCAAACACGAATAAAATAAGAAACACCCGATCTACCACCAAGGCAAGCCGTCTCCACTCGGCTTGTTTGTGTTTATCTTCTCGTTTCTTATCGTATGTTGACGTCATCTTTCGTGTTTCTTTTAGTAGTTCGCGGAGAAATATATCCGATCTACTGTATGATGAATCCTTTGTATGTACCGGATGCGAAGCGGAATCATCCATATGTGTATCATTCCCTACACACGTGCTTCCGTTTTTGTTGACACTATTTGTTTGTAAAGATGTTTCTGTAATATTCATAAGTTCCTCTACATCCCAAAGATAAACGTCTGATTTGATGCTTACTTTGTGCGGCAAATAATCACGACGCTTTCTAACTTGTCGGAACGGAAACAAAGTTGGTCCTAATATATCTAAGATATATTTACGGACCCATCGTGGCACTGGCATGCAATCGGGTTCAGTGTAATGTAAATTCAAGATGACGACGGAGAGGGCAAGTGAGCTGCATATTAGAGCCATGGTTGACATGAAGAATTTTCCTGAAAAGAAATCAACAAAAGATATTAATATCTTAACATTTCATACTGTATTTTCATCAAATCATCTTGGTAATCGACATAGAACATTTGAAATGACGACGTAACGTTAGCTGCAATTGACGTATTAATATTTAATACTATACCGGTACTGTTTTTTTATAAGTATGGAGGGCAAGTGAGCTAACATCATACTTGACATATTAAAACAACAACCATCGTTTTCATATAGATTACATAATGTGAAAATCACCACACTGGAAAAAACAACTGAAAACCGTTTTGTGTCAAACGTAAACCTGTATGAGCTGTAAACCAAGGATATGTACGTGACATAAATATACCATGATAACTAATGAGGTACCGTTAATGTACCAACGATAATGTACCAATGTACCGATAATGTTTCCAACATCAAATATCATATGGTCTTAACGCAAATGGATATGAAAACCTTACACATGCAAATTACATTATATTATCTTGAATATGTTGTAAATTATGTTCATAACTTCGCATTTTAACACTTTCACCGATACCCACAGCCCTCATCAAATATATGTCTACCAACATTTAAACTTATAAGTTGTACACGCAAAACGCTATCAACATGAATTTGTCGCGGCTTTAATTGAGTAAAATGCAATGTAATACATCTCTATATTGTTAGGCAGTTATCAGTGAAGGTTAGCATAGAGTAGAGCAAAAAGCTGCAACATAGCAGATAAATCTTTAAACTACAATACCACTAGATTCACGTCAAATTAGTCATTGCTCAGAAAAAAAGTCTTATCCGTCTATTCAATGTGTCGCATGTGTCGCAAACAGTTTTTAATTATAGTTCAATAAATGGGAATACGATGAAAGTCAACGAGACATTTACTCCTTCAATCCTTTTAACAAATCAAATCTTCTTACATGTTATGCAGTAACGCTAAGTAATATATAAGAAGTACGGTACATGAATAAGTGCATGGGTGGGGTTTCATTTATATAAAAAAAAGTTTGTTTTTTATGTTTTTTTTAGATGATTGAAATTTGAACACTCATAGGTGTAGACACGGGGGTCCAATTACCTGATCCCAACCCCAAAATTCCAACCCGAATAGCTAAAGCCCAACAGTCACCACCAGCTTACTACGCCTATGTGAACACTCAAATCAGTTCGCTATCAATTTGGTGTTCCTATGTACGAATTTCTCTTGTAGTTCTTAAAATACAATAGGGCCTACAATATTTATGAAACCATCCAAAGTTAGTTGCAAACTTTTTTTTTTTTTAATATAAATATAAGCGATCATCATCGCGTTTAAACTAACGACGCAAAACGTCAATAAACCTGTCATTGTAGCAATTATTTACGCTTTATTTTTATGTGTTGTTATTTATTATTTTATTTATTTAGGATACGATGTCAAGCGGGAGAAGCCACATGTCAATTACGAATTCTGCCTGGTATATTCGTTAGATCATGTTACTAATGATTTAATATTTACACTTTTTGGAAATTTCTGTGGACTATTGTACTTGATATTTCCCGGTTTTAGTGTCATCAAACATTTAATTTAATGGTTATTGTGGCAAATCTACAATTATATCAGTATCAGTTTGTAGGAGCCCCATCTCGGAGTTGACGTCGAGACAACTACATGACCAGTCATCTTTTATAAATCAGTAGTTGCTGTTGTTGATGGATCGCAACACAGTTTATACCACTCAGCTAAAATGTCTATTATTCCTGCATATGACGTCGGCGCAATCTAATCAATCAGTGTGGTTTATTTCCCTCTGGTGAGTAACAGGCCCGGATTTAGCTGGTGGGAGGCCTGGGGCCCAGCTTACTTGGGGGGTCACTGGGTGGGAGACTGTAAAAGCTTTAGCATTACTAGTTATGTTTGAAGAGTTTGGTGGGAGGCCACTTTTGGTGGGGGGCCTGGGTCCCGAGCCCCCTGGGCCCCCCTAAATTCGGGCCTGGTGAGTAATAACTATCGTATAAGTGTGATTATTAACGCAACAATGCAATAGTTTCTTGGTTTAGTGCGTACCTAGTTTGTAATAAAAGGGGGATATATGCCAGCGTTCTACTTAACTTTGGGGAGATATGCGCCAAAAGACGAAATACAAAAATGATATTAACATAGAGAGTGTAACCTTATATTTGTGATTTGTGACATCTGAAACACTACGTTTGTTATATCACCGGGTTGGGTTGAATGTAGCAACACGGGGTCAATTGTAATTGTAACTACGATGTGTGCGTGCACTCAACAAGCGAGAAGGGTGCATTCAACAAATTACATTACATTAAATTACATTTACAAAAACCTATGGCTGCTGTTACAATTCCACGTGTTACAATTGACCCCGGTCTCCCAATTCATTCATATCGTATTTATTGTGTCAGTCATTCATAAATTCATATTATCGTAGTTAGTAAAACAGTTTTACTACATTCACCACATATTCCTATATATGGTACGACTGACTAAGCATGTACTTCTTGTGTACTTCTTGACGGCAGAGAGCGAGGATGTGTTTGCATGCTCCCTTTCTGTATAGTCTAGTTTAGGAATGTGGCAGAAGTTATGTTATAACACTATTAAAATAGTATTATTTAAATACCGTCATTATAAGATGGTATCACTTTTGGAAAATTACACAAAAATGTCCAAAGGTTGGTTACTATCTTGTGCTGTTCACTTGAATTGCAATCGATCGCTAGATAGCAAGTTAACAAATTGTGATACAAAATTTGTTAAACTTTTTTAATTTTCATTTTAATGATCTAAAAGTATTCAAATAAACCTATGCATGGCCTTTTTGTTCAAAATATTAGAGATACATCCATTGAAGTTTTCCTTCCTCTATTCGTATATGCATGCTTTCGATAACATATATATTAAGTCTAGTATGTTGTTGCAAGTTCAGGTTTATCAAGTGTGGCGATTGTCCACAATATTTTGTTTAGAAAAAAATCAACATAAAATAACATATATGTCCCATAAGTAATAATTCAGAATTTTATTTTGACCAAGTTACAATCTGCAATCTTTCGTGTACTAACGATTAAAATGAATGCATATATTAACTGCACATGTCATGAAATATTTTAGATTGTATCGATGAATATCAATGTTACCAGTAAATGTCAATCCTACTTGGGTTTTATACATACAATAATAATCAAAGTACAAATCAAGTTCTTCTTTGTGTAACCGTACTCCCAATAACGGACAAGTAAGGTATTTGTTGCAAGTGTAGTGGTCCAATCGGCATAAGTGTTGAGATCATTTGTGATGAATTTGTTTAGCAAGATGACATAACTTAATACATAACAAAAGTACACTAACCATTTTAAAAAGGCTGAAATCCTCCAATGATTCAAAAAGAGTTCAATGTCATTATATTATGTTTAATAATAGAATAAATAACTTATGACTTTGTACTTCTACGTTGTGTAATAAAGACCTCCTTGAATAATATTCAAAATGCACTGATCTAATGTGGGATTAAGTGAAGATTAATGGAGACTCAACTACAACAATTTGCACTTAGCCAGGAAGCTGGAATTTGCGCGTCTATGGCTAGTTCAATGATTTCTCTTTACAAATCGCAGGCAAAAGAAAGTTTATAAGGACATATCAGGGATCTAAACCGATTAAGCTACTTCGATTGTTTTTTCTTCGTTTAACTGATTAAAGAGTGATTGACAAACATGGACTAGAGTAGAGTTGTTGCGTACGTGTCAGTCAATGCTCGCAGTTGCAGTTAAACATGTGTTTCGTGCCTAAAACTATATTACATATATGTGTTCCTTGATAACTTGTTGCTACTTACCAACCACCGGAACTGCACTCGTTGGTGGCATGGTTTCTGCTACGAGTAGAAGGAAAACGGTCAATGAGAGCAGGACCGTAATACCTAGACTAATCTTCTCTCCCGATTCAGGTGGTAAAAAGAATGTTAAAAGCGCCACTAATGAGACAAATCCACATGGCAATATCATGTTGAAGACGTAATAATATGGGCGTCTTCTGAACTTTATCTGTGGAAATATAAAAACCAACCAACAAAAATTTATCATATTGTGAAATAAAATTGAAGAATAAAGATATAATTTATGTTGCTTTACAATGTGATCTTTTGTCTGCCTTAAAATTATACCTCACTCCGCCACTAGAAAAGCTATAACTTTAAGGTTATTTTACAATTTTAACGGCAATATGACCAGCTCCATATGATCCCCTACCCGTGTGGTCGCCTATGCATTTTAAAGACAAGCTTATTTACGTTTACACATTTATCATATAGCATATAGCCTGATGGCTCGCAAATCGAAATAGAATAAGACTATTTTAGATCTAAGACGGTTGAATGAAATGTCACTGTCAACAAGGTAAAAGTCAGCTATGCAAGAGTAAGACTTGATATTCACATAGGCCTTGTGAGATTTATGTCCTTATCTGATTATTTCTGACAACTGATACAAAAAATTGTATAATTTTTGACAACAGTTAACTGGGTTCTTAAGTTACTGGGAAATATAACAAGAGACAGGTTTGCCTGTTTGGGGAATTTATATTCATTTGTTCATTACATTTCTACTTTTACTATTACAATATTTCAATTATGGGGATTTTTAAAATTACTTTTACAAGTAATATTGATTTTGTGACAATTTGTTCTTATTTAATTCATTAAACATTTAAAAAGTGTTCCCCGACGGAGATAATGCTCCCAGTATAGAGGACTGTAGCCCTTATCGACGCCAACTTCTGACACTACCCTTGAAAAACTGACAGAATGATGCATGTTGATGATTACCCTGCCTTCCTTGTTGAGGAAAGAAAGAGATACTTCCTTAATATTATACATTCTTCAAACTACATTGATTCAATATATCTTTAGTAGTTCACAAAATTCACCCCATTTCATTTGAGGTTACAATATATCACTTCCAATGCTTTGATAATTGTTTTGACTGAAGTAATATAGACCATTATTAAAATTTGAAGAGAGCTGATATATTAAATGTGATTTTTATTGAATAGGAATTAATCAGGAAATGGATTGTATTTTAAATTTACATTTGAATACCTTGCAGCTGTTGACAGGTTCAAATATACAAGGGCAGACAGGAAGTATTATGGTCAATTATAACATTGATCCAATAAGCCATAATTGAAATAGCGTGTTTGAAAGCTATGTAGTATCCTGAGATAACATATTTAGCCTACCCACTCATGTCTTCTATTTTTTTTTTTTTATGTGCATTCACCTATCATCATCATATGAAGTATGAAAATATTGTAACATTGTAGGATCGTTATTTCAGATTTATGTTTTGATGCTGCCTCTTAATCAGTGTTGAAATTGTTTGATTATACGGGCCAATTTAATTTTTTTTTAAAAACACCTTAAATGATAATATTCTGAAGTCATGTTCTTGGACGGTCTTCGTCCGTTCAAAATTGTAGGCGGCAACTCGAATACTCATTTGCAACATTTGTTTAAGGAACCTCATTTTACAAATACACGGGGAAATCATTCGCAACAAATATTCATGACGGTAACCAGATAGTCCTGAAGGAGGCCTAAGTATTAGCGAAATATTTCTTTGAAGTTTAACGAGATGGTTGATTTGATATCGTTGGGTTTTTTCTTCCAGTTTGCAATCTTTAACTGTAACAGTAAACCAGAGAACCGATATTATCAATTATTAACCCCAAAAAACAGTGTTTATTGGTATTTTGTTTAGTACAACGTTTTCAGAAGGTAATTTATAACAACAAACTGGCACAAAGCTCAAACCATTATCACTGGCAGGACTTATGTAACGCAGCCATAACTGCGGTGTAGCCTGTGAGGGCACACCACCATGAGCTAAGTCACAGTAGTAGCTGAAAAGAAGCTAATTCATCCATTCCTAACAGCATAGGCCTACGGAAACTATATAAATAGACATTTGCTACTTAATGTTATGTTGATCAATCTTTCAGCACGTTGTAACACATAGTATAGGCTTACAGCGAATTGAAACTTTCTTGCAAAGTAAGTGCCTTAAAGGACTGTGCTGCAATATGACTTAAACATATGACTAAAACACGTAAGCCACGCTAGCTGGAAATCTGAATAATGTATCAAACTGTAACGTGACGTAATCATGACAACTGTCAAGATGCAATAACTCAATATGCCAATGTACAGTTTCATTTTTACAACAAAAACAAAATGCATTCTAACATGAAGATGTGGCCCACTTACAAGGTATATGTCATGTTTTGGTTTGCAGGTAATATTTCAAGGTATTACATGGAAGAAATTGTTTTTACAATCTAAGAATACTACAGTTTGTTCAAAATAACATTTCAGTGCTTTTACATCCCTGTAAGTGTTGTGGTCTTCAACAAGGTATAGCAACTTGAAAGCTGATGTTGTAGGAGGATATAGGGTATTAACAATATCTGTATGCCGGGAGGCAAACCGATTTTGTTTACAATAGATTTGAGGTTATATCATCACTAATATTCTCTTGATAATTGTACATTAAAATACACATGAAATATTATTATTATTATTATTATTTACGTTTACTTGCCAAAAATATTTGTTGGAAAATTGTTGCAAATTTGCGAAGTTCTTTCCATTCCAACGATATTGCCCGTATGTTTATAAAGTGTCATTATTTGGCTTATGTGCTAGGATGTGTACAAGAGTGATAAATAATGTAGCAAAAATGTGTATAAAGTTCCATACCATAATATATGTTAATCGAAAGCAACACCTTTTTTTACAAACCTGACACTTGATGTTTCGTAAATTAAATAATTAATTTAGAATAAATTTGTGTCTTTACCATATCAACTATGAAAATATTTGACCTTACGGTTGCAACGTTATTGATGTTTTATTAATTAAACGTTAAGCCCCACCTAATCAAAATCAATAATAATCAACAATAATCAAGGGTCATGTAATGACTGTGGAACATCCATGACTGTCAATAATGACATTGATCCAACGCTCAGTGTTGAGATATAATTGTAAGATTTTTACTGCGATAATCTGTTAAGCCCTGCCCATTCAATTTTATGTTTTAAGAATTTAATATTAAGTTCCTTCCACACATTCATATTTATGAGATATTTTGGACAATCTTACAAATAATAAACATGTAAACACAACCATTCCCAAATAAACCATTTTTGTTAAGGAATATTCGTAATAAGTTTGGCTAATTAAAGAATAATACACCGCATCTACCTTGTACAAACATTTCATATAAGTATCCATATAAGGCTTGGGCGAATACCCCATTCCAATTAAAAATCACTATTCTTTACCAGATTACCAATTGTGTACCGATTTCATATAGTGTAGATCTCGATGTCATATACTAAACATTAGCTATTTTTCTATGTTTTAAATAGGAAGCTGCATATTTTACTCCTGTCTTCAAAAACTTTCTTTCAATAAATATATTAATAAAACTAACTCTCTATTCTCCATTGCTATCTAAAATCGCAAATCCTTGACGAATGTCATCTCTGGATTATCCATTTCTGATTTACCAGAAATAAGTCCATCATTCTTTTACGGTCTGGGGCCATTATGAAACTTATAATTGGATACGTATCCTCAATATATATATAAAAAAAGGATTTTAATGTATTTAGCAGCGGTCTGTGAATAAAATAAGTTCTCTGATGTTTTATCTTAACAATCTGATAAAGGTTTTGTTCAAGCCTTACACAATTATATATCGTGGAAATTTGTAAACATCAATATAATAATGATCCCTTCTCCACCTCTTTTCAGTTGACCGAGGTGGTTACAAGATATGTCACTAAATGGTTGGTGTGAACGTGGCTCATAAAAGCAGGTTGTTTGTTTTTAATAGTATTGCATATAAATATACATCGCATTGATTGCATAGACTTGATAGGACTTGAATGTCCAGTGGCGTAGAAGCTCTTTGCAAGTGGGGAGGGAAGGTGACCTGGATGGGATAGAGTTGTGTCTTACCTAACCCTATATTAAAAGTTGCTTTTAATTATGAAAGATATACATGAAAATTTGCAGAGAAAATTATGTTTGGGTCAAGATGTTATTTTGTTTATAAATTTAAAAATGGAAATAGGGGAGTTCGGAAATATGCCCCACCCCAGCTCTGTTCATCACTGGTTTTAATCACATATAACTATACCATGTATTATAAATCTGTCCATTTTCCACGCATACTACATGCTAGTAACATTCCAAAAATCGTCTACTATCATCCCAGGTTCATCCTTTCAGGCATAATGGAGGACGGAAACATTTCATTTCCTCACCGTCTGCATTGTGTCTGTATTTCTTACCGTATAGCTGACGTCAGTGTAAGTCTTTCCTGGGGCGTCGGGGTACTCAACTTCATTGGACACCGCATTCATTTCAATAATATCCCATTGGCCATCACTTTTGAACACAGTTGCGTTACCTTGGTGGTAGAAAATATTTGAAACTGCTGTAAGTTATATGTTTACGTCGATGCAAATAAACTAGCAAATCAGGCATACAATAACTGAAGATGGTCTGCAGTGCCATGAATGTTCACAATTGTACCGTTTAGACACACAATGTTTCATTCGTGCTATGCTACTGTAAAAAATGTATTTTCGTGTAATGAGTAATGAATGTCAAACGAAGCACAAGTAACGTTAGTCGCAACCGTGTGTATCGGTTCCACTGTACACTAATATATGTGCACAATCATACGTACGCAAAATTACAGCGAATTAAAATTTGTTCAGGCTATGCAAAACACTTTTAGAGAGATTTACGTGAAAACAAAACAATATTTTCTGCAAATAGTTTAGTTTAATTTAGTATAATAGTTTAGTTTGACTTTGATACTAAAGAGTGTGTGGACTTTATACAGGTTAACCCAAATTGAAATGTCAAGGGCAAAAACAGCTACACTGCTGACATGAATGGGATATTGGGCCATACGTACTTATGCTTAACGACAATCACAGAATTCACGAATCACAGAAGTAAAGCACAATACCAAATTTTAACATACCTTGTGCAAAATGTATTGACACTTCAAATCAAATCAAAAGCAACAAAGAAAGAATGAAATGTTGTGAAATGAAGACAAAACCAACAAAACGAAAGACGAAAGGAAGTGTGGTGTGGGAGGTAAACAAATAGTTGTGATGTGTTATTATGAAAACAAGAAACAATGACACTACGCTTATTGTGTTACCCTTGCCTCTGGCGTTCGTTGAAAGTCTTCGTCCCGTTTTAGGTGGATAACTAACATTATGACAAAGATTTGCGCAGCATGTTTGCACTGGTGACATGTAATTGATCATATCGTCCACCGTATAATCCAACAGCCAGTAGCGCTCACTCCCTGCAGTTTCCCAATATAATATTTATGTTAAATGTTTTTATTAAAATATATACCTCTTTTTTCCTTTTCAAACCTGTGTGCACAAGGCCTTCATGGGCTGAATATTTAGATTAACATCATTAGGTCATCATTAATAATCGCATAATAGCTGCTAAAATCAAATTTTTCATAACCTTTTGAACACGATCTTGCGCACCATCATATTCCTATATTTGAGTTTTAAGATCGTGAGGATATCCTCAATCTCAAAATGGGTTTCGAGAAGGCAGCGGAACGTAAAGCAATTAGCTCAACACAAAAATTTATTATTTAGCAACGTCCCGTATTCAACAATAAAATGAGTTTGGTATTTCAGAGGCCTGTACATACTTGCATTGTCCCGGGAGCCATTGTTAGCAAAATAATTATTACCGTTTTACCTTGTTCACTATTTGCATACGTCTCGTGCCTGGAGATATGCACATATTTTTCGTAGTTCTAGAATAGAACTATTGAAAAGCTCAATGGGTCTACGCAAATTGGATCGCATGCACTGGAAAAGTAAGTTAATGAACGATAGCATTTCACTGCATTGACCACATAGATTCAAATTAACAAAATCCAATAACGTAAACATCTACATACCAGAGTCGTCTTGAGTCGAAAAACGAAATTTAAGAAGAAATTAGGAAGATAAGTAATACAAGTCAAATGTACAAACATTTGTAGCACTTGCAGCCGGATGCTTTTTAATACAATAATCAAGAGATATTATCTTCCAAAGAATTCGCTGACTTTCCGGGAATGGTGCAGTCAAATTGTAAAATTCTTTGAGGCAATGGAAGAAACCTGACCCACGTTATTTTCTTAATAGAGATCGCCTAACGGTACTGTATAAATTGTGGCAAAGCAAGACGAAATAAGAAAGCGTATAATATTTTGTTAACAATTGGTAAGGTAAGGTAGTTTGGCTAGCTCCAAAAAACAACAAAGATGAGTCATCGGTGTCTGGTATAACAGTTTATAGATGACAAATGTTCTTGTAAAAAAGGCTGGCATTATACGAATGCAACCGTTAATCGTTGGAAAGCGTGGGTGAATGGGTAATGGCTATTATGCTTTTTGTGCCAGATGTGGCTAACGTTACGATCGATTTAGACCATGTAGTGAACTAAATGTAACTGATGTAATTATTTCGCTGTCACCTGACGCCGCAAACGTTTCTATACTCATTGGATGTGAACAACTATGTATAGCCACACTGTTTGACATAAAACTAAAACATTATTCATTTTCAATAGTATGATCCGATGGGTTCAAAATGTCAACCTGAGTTTTAAACAATTCAAAGCGTAATTAGCAACCCACCCTGTCGGCCAATAAAAAAAATATTTATTAAAAATATTATATTAACTTGGAAGACTCTTTTATGGTATGGCACCGGATATACAAAATTGTATTCTATTGTAGTTGGCAATCTAGGTGTTAAGAATTTTTGAATGTTGGGGAAAATTGAGTACGAGCAGGACTCGAACCTGCGTCTGCAGCTTAACGT
>JAODAF010009215.1:0-12357 GCA_027574765.1 Molpadia intermedia
GAGTATACACGATGAACTGCAAACATTTCTAGCTGGGGAATGACAATTTTCACAGTTGCAATGTGCACCTACCCCATCTTTTTGCAAGGGTGGACTATGACTATATGTTGTATCAAAGGAAAATAGTAAATGGTATGAAGAAATGCCTCATTTGAAAGCTAAAATAACATAATTTTTATATTACAAAGAAAATCACGATTATTGTGAGAGCCTCAAAATTAGATTGTGAAAACAAAAGATCACAATCTTACAATAATCGCGTGATTGTGACAGCCCTAATCCTAATCCACATTATCCTAATTCATCTATTAATAGTCCACATACTCCTAATCTGCCTAATCATAATCTATCTAATCATAATCCACCTAAACTAAACACACCTAATCTAATACACCTAATCCTACACATACTTCATAAGCTCACCTATGAATTTATTAGGCTTCGGGAGATGCAGTTCTGGATTTAGTCCCAAATCTGAAACGAATAATGAAATCACTTTAACAATCTTGCATTTTGCATGTAACAATAAATAATGACTTAATTATCTACCGACCACTAGATTTCACACAATGCATGTTTACCCTCAAAATGAAGGGATAATGTATACTTCACCAAGGTGTCAATCTATACTTATTACTAGTCTGGAACACACAACTCAGTATTAAACCTATAGCTAATGAGAAATGGTCATTAAAACTGCTAGATCCACCCTATATGGTAAGGTGAAAAAGTTAACTTTGACTTGATCCCTATTATGACTTCAACCAGAATATACAAAATTTTAATGTATTGTTTGTAATTCTGAATCCATATTTATTTGAGTTTATTTACGTGATGTAACCATAGTAACACGAAACATGACCATATCCGATACATGAATCAAATCTATGATGCTTACAGTTACAAAAGAGATTGACATTACATGATAATTACAATGACCCTGACTCCTTATGTATGATCACATGATCTCCATGGAAACACCTCATTATATATGCAAGGTTAGAAAACCTCCACGAGTGGGTTTTGATCATGAATATCACAGTCCTACCGAATGAGGGTCATGCTGTGTGCAGTCAACAGACCACATTATCTCCATAGAAACACCTCATTATATATGCTTAGAGAACCTCCATGAGTTGGCTTGATCATGAATGTTACAGTCCTACCGATTGAGTGTCTACGTACATGCTGTTGTGCAGTCAACAGACCACATTATCTCCATGGAAACACCTCATTATATATGCAAGGTTACAGAACTTCCATGAGTTGGTTTGAATGTTTCTACATGATGCTGTGTGCAGTCAACAGATCACATTATCTCCATGGAAACACCTCATTATATATGCAAGGTTAGAGAATAACCTCCATGAATCGGTTTTGATCATGAATGTTACAGTCCTACTGACTGAGGGTCTACATGATGCTATGTGTGGTCAAACAGATCACATTATCTCCATGGAAACACCTCATTTTATATGCAAGGTTACAGAACCTCCATGAGTTGGTTTGATCATGAATGTTACAGTCCTACCGACTGATTGTTGACATGATGCTATGTGTGGTCAAACAGATCACATTATCTCCATGGAAACATCTCATTATATATGCAAGGTTAGAGAACCTCCATGACTGGGTTTTGATCATGTACAGTCAACAGACCACATTATTGCCATGAATGATTAGATTTTGTCCAAATCTCTTGCATGTGGGAAAATGGTGGTACCCATTAGCCCTGGCTTCACCCATTGATGACTTACCTGCTACTCTTGTAATCCACTCAGAAGGCACTGCTTGGACACTGTACTTTGTTTTATACCAGTACTCCTCAAGGTTACATTCATTTTCAAATATTTTAGAGTAGAGAGTGATGTTGGCCTTATCTATGGTAATATAATTGGTACACTCTGCATAGATCTGAAAAAAGAAACAATGAACTAAATAAAACATGTTGCCTATGCATCAATTTACGACGGTCAGCTGGAGATGCAAGGTCAGATGTGGCATCCATAGGCCGTTGACTATGTGATAGCAATGAACGGAATTCCATCTGTTTGGCACGAAAATAATGTTTCTTAAAGGCTCCTAGTTCCCTAAAGAGTTGAATAATATAGCACCATTTTATATCTAAGCACTCCATATTTTACAAAAAATCTCAAAGTGGTGTCAGCCAATATGACTCCATGTCAATTATAATGTAACCCATCATCCCTTTCAAAAGCAAATCAATGCCCTTGGTCACATGGACTCACATGGACATATTTCTTTATCTTTAATATTTATAACTCCAACAGAACATCAAAGAGAAGAGAAAACAGGTTAACTAAGAAAAAACAAATACTTTCCATTACTACCAGAAATCAAACTATTCCTCAGCATCATACTGCATGTCTTTATCCCACATCAAGATGACATTGTAATGATCTTACCTTTGGGTCGTATTCAAACAAGAGTAAATGGCCGGTCAGGATATGTTCATCTGGGTATATCTGCATGTTCTCTGAAGTTGATTCCACAAACTCAACCGGCTCCTCCTGATAAGAACAAAGTAATGTTTCTTTCTTGGTGTCCTAATAATCTCTGAGATACAGTTGGATGTGTAATTATTTTGAGAATGTAGCTGATGTTTGGAAGGGCTCCTATATGTGTCACCACCTTTTAATTTTCTTTGTTTAAGAAGCTAATGTTTGGAAGGACACCCATGTCCATCACACAAGGTTAGTGATCCTGGGACAGGATTGTATCTAATGATATATGCCTGTCTTGTTGGCATCTGAACACTGATTAGAAATGTAGGCTTGTAAAGCTGGTGTGCATCCCCATTCAAAGAGCAGGGTTGACTGTTAGCATTAAGCATTCTTAACCATATCACATTAACCTATTCATTCAAAGATTCACTTGTTAATAGTTTATATTAACCCTTACTGGATCAACAGTTGGCCAAAAATATGAAAATAGCTTGGTCTGATAACTTAAACTTTATCGCGATCAATGGAACTACTTCTCGGCCTGCTCAAATTTGGGGTATTTACTTGCAGATTCAAGACCATGCAGCTAGACATTGTAAAGTCATACGGTCAAGTCAGTACAGGAAGGGTCTCTCCTCCATCGACTGTAACGGTCGATTCGGTACAGGGAGGGTCTCTCCTCCATCGACTGAAACGGTCGAGTCGGTACAGGGAGGGTCTCTCCTCCATCGACTGTAACGGTCGAGTCTGTACAGGGAGGGTCTCTCCTCCATCGACTGTAACGGTTGAGTTGGTACAAGGAAGGTTAAAGGAACAAGTGATCTTCAAGACATTAAAGTAATATTTAAAATTGACTAACCTCTTCATGAAACCTGAAGTCATTGTCATCTACTGTCTTGATTTCATTGTATATCCTACAAAGAATGTAAACATGTTATCATGGTTACCTACAATGATTTTTTTAAGTTTCATTAATCAATTTGTTTGAATATGCTGCATTTTATGTTGGTGTATTCAATTACAAGAGATGTATTCATATCATCAGTATAACCATTGGCTTAAAGGTGCAATACACCAAATGTAAACATGTTGTCATGGTTACAAATGATATTATATCATTCATCAATTCGAGTAGGATATGTTTTATGTCAGTATACATAGTCTATTTATCCTGGTCACATTAGATAATGATGAGAGATTCATATCATTAGAGTAGCCATTGGTCTAAAGGTGCAAAATATAGAACATAAACATGTTGTCATGGTTACAAACAATAATTTATCATTCATCAATGGTAGGTATGTTTTATGTCAAATGTTGCAAGTTGCAAAATAATGAATCCAAACCAACCAGCTGTTTGCCTCGCATAGAAGAAATTGAACACTTTTAAATTTTACACTCCTTTTCGACATTGGTTTCAACTTTTTTAACATAATTTGAAATTCTTTTTGTGAATGTTTCAAACGTTGGCTTCAACCATTCCAACATTCTAAACAAAACTTTTCAATGTTACATTCCAAAAGTTGGCATAAACTTTGTATCATAAATCAAAAAACTTTTCCAACATTACAAGAGTTGCCTTGAATTTGTTTACATGGCAGCAATACACTTCTGTAGATTCAAATGCAATCAGTCGACTGCTTTTAACCAATCAGAAAATCATTATATATATAAGCTTCATCCAGGAAAATTTAAGATTCAAAATTTTGAACAAAACATTGTATTTATCTTTGTTTGCAACAGTCACATTCCAAGATAAAAGAGACTGAAATCAGCATGTATTGTGAACACTGAGGAACAATCACCTGAACCAGGCTAAACTTTAGAGGCCATTTAAAGAAAAGTAATATTTCATCTTTTGTTTAAATTTGTTTAAATGTCCTAGACAAGGAAACATGTTTTAAAACTTGGGATTTTCTGTTTTTGCCGAAATTATTAGCTTTTGATGCAAACTTGTTTACTTACTCTAAAACTGGATAAAAATTTGGTAGGAAGGCATCTAATGCCCTAAATTTAATATAGGTGTCGCTGCTTCGACTGCCACAACTGTACTCATCCAGTGAGTGAGGCCAGAACAATGAAATAAAATCTGATATGTACATTTTGAGATCTAGGGCAACTTTTATATATAGCAATACAAGTAGGAGATTCCAATATACTGCACTCCTTGTACCTTTCCTGGGGGCCAACCTCTTGTAGCATCTTGATGTACTGGAATATGATAGTGATAACTTCTTCAACTTGCTCCAATCCACTGTCCGTCATGGTCACCATGATCGCAAAACCTGAGTAAGTTGAATTGTGTTCAAAGCCACTCTCCGCATTACCGGCATAGAGACTAAGAGCCAGCGACCTGTGGAAGCACCATGAGAACAGCTACTTAGAAAGAAACCTGTGAAGCAGACCGACTGTTTCTGTTATTACAGATAACAAAAAAGGTCAGACAATATAAACCAGTCAACCTCCAGGCTTATCCAGATTACAATGATGCATAGATGGTTCCAAGGTCATGTTTGGAAGAAAATATATTTTTGTGCAACTTTGTTAATCTGATGTGGTACACAACATTTCCATAAACTCATCAGACACCCTAAATTCACCCTCAAGTTTTTCCTACTGAAAAACTTCAGCTTCCTACAATTTGTTATATATAAGATGTAAATTAACAATATAAGATAAAATATAAAATATGGGAATAACACAAAGTAAGTTTGCAAGTGGCAAATTGACTTTAGTAATCAAAAACAAAGACAATCTTTAATGACTGTTTTTCTGAACCAAAATATATCAACAGCACTTAATATTTTAATTTAGTCGATGAACAAAAGATATGAATGTCATGTCAGGGATTTGTTCAAGTTCAGTAAACTGTACTTTGTTCATGACTATGAACTGAATGTCATCTTAAGTTAAATCAAGTCGATTAGTACTGAGAGGGAGTTACCTTTTCTTGAGGAGAGCTAAGATGCTACCATTCCCTTCATGGCCAATCAGCCAGGATAAATACTGCAGTGGTTTACTCCTTCAAAAGAAAATAAACATTTTATAACAATGAAGTGTCTATTTTTGTTATTTTCCTAACACCTGTGGGTAAATAAGGAAATAAAGGGGTATCCCCACCTTAAGGTTAGGAAACCCTAAAGATGATAGACCTTTTGTAATCTTGAATTTTTTGACAAGGCATCACAATGCTTCTTTAGCTTTCTGGTTGAGGATTAGAACTGCAAATAATTTATATACAACTTTCAAAGAATCCCTTTGAAATGGGCATGAAGCTCTATGTTTAAATGGAAAAATATAATTTTTAATTGTCCTTGTTGGGTCACTGTGGTTAACCCTTCATGTACCCAGCACTTTCAAGGACACAAAACTTGATCGACGGTTGGCCAGAAATCTAGATATAGTATGGTCCAAAGGCTATTGACTGGAATTCCTCTTGAATTTCTTGACTACTACTTTCAGTTTTGAGCTCACATGAACATAAAAAAAAGAAGTGTGTCTTCTTTGACTGAAACGGTTGGGTCGGTACAGAGAAAGTTATACCTATACATATTGGCATTGTCTCAGCATGACACATCATTGTCATTAACATTGATTACCCCTTTATTCATCAGGCCTTGACTAAATTAATCAACTTTTTGTGTTACTTTCATCTATGTTGACCTCATCATAGGTGCTGGGTTCACCATTGATGACCACTACGGTGACAAGCATTTGCAGATTCATCTGCACAATAGAAACATGTTGACCACCCAAGGTCACCACTCAAGGAAGGCTGATTACCTGCTACAGTACATCAGCCATCACATAACCACCTTCGGTCTCACCACACAACTATAATCAGCCATGAAACAACCATTTACCTATATCACAACTACTATCAGCCATCACATAACCAGCATTGGTAACAACTTCCATCAGCCAACCACCATCGGCCATCACATCATGGTCCACCACATAACTAACATTGGCGACCACACAACTATCATTGGTCATCACATAACCACCATCGGCCAACAAACAACCACCAATGGCCTTGGTAGAGGTGTTGGCTGCAACTCTGGAAGCACTTACTTGTAATACTTGGTGAAAGAAGGAAATGCCCAGGTTAGTTCAATCTGGTGATAGTTCTTCACTGGGACAACTAAACGAGAACAGAAGATCATTTTTATATTTCCCCCAGAAATGTGTACTTTCAGTACAAATGATGTAAGAAAGTGCTATCAATATTAAAAACGAAAACTACATTCCCAAACTTTCCAATTCCAAAATGTCAATAGGAATTCAAAATGATTTTATAATACTAAATCAGACTCATTAATGGTTGGAAGTGGTTTCACTGCTGCTTTCAAGTTACATTAGTTGTTTCACAAAATAGGGATCTACTATATCTGGCCATCATACATAACAACTATCATCCAACCAACATTCCTTTCTTGAGACATCATGTTCATCATTATTATCTGGTACCCTTGCTTATGACTAATTAATGAGAAGATGTTGTACTACATCAAATCATTCCACTATTTACATTTGTACCAAACAGGAGGAAAATAAACCATATGGGGCCAAAGATATAATTTTTTACAGAATTTTACATTAAGCCCTGCCCACTCATTATGATGCATGAGATCTGAGAGAAACTAACAGGGATCATCTACTACCCATAACTATAATACCTACAAAATATCACATCCATCCAACATTCCCTCCTTGAGATATCATGTTCACATGCACATGTATGCTAACTTGACTGCATATACTCCAAAAATAAACGTACATGTGTTACTGTTACAAATAGACTGTTACATAATTTTAGCATGGAGACAAATATGACCATCTCACATTAAACATTAATTACCTTTATAAAGCTTCTGAAATTTCTCTGAATCAAAGGGATGGCCACACTGACTGAAGGTCTCTACATCAACATTGCTATTAGTGAAAGGGATTAAGAAATAAAATCTATAAAGTTAATACTGTCTGGAGTCACAGTGGCCTAGGCAAGTCATGGCAACCACTGTCAGTCACAGTGGCTTTGGCAAAGTACAGTGGCCTTGACAAGTGACAGTGGTCTTGACATATCGTAGTGGCCTTGGCAAGTCCTAGTGGCTTCACATTGTCCTTGACCATCACAAGTCACAGTGACCTTGGCTATTCACAGAAGCTTTAGCAAGTCAAAGTGGTTTTGGCAAGTCACAGTGGCCATTAAAAACACGGTGATCTTGGCATGTCACAGTGACCTTGGCTATTCACAGAAGCTTTAGCAAGTCAAAGTGGCTTTGGCAAGTCACAGTGGCCATGACAAGACACAGTGTCCTTGGCATGTCACAGTGACCTTGGCTATGCACAGAAGCTTTAGCAAGTCAAAGTTGCTTTGGTAAGTCACACTGGCCATGACAAGACACAGTGACCTTGGCATGTCACAGTGACCTTTGCTATTCACAGAAGCTTTAGCAAGTCAAAGTGGCTTTGGCAAGTCACAGTACTAGTGGCCATGACAAGACACAGTGACCTTGGCATGTCACAGTGACCTTCGCTATTCACAGAAGCTTTAGCAAGTCAAAGTGGCTTTGGGGAGTCACAGTGGCCATGACAAGACACAGTGACCTTAACTTGGCTATTCACAGAAGCTTTTTTTTAGCAAGTCACAGTGGCCATGACAAGACACAGTGACCTTGGCATGTCACAGTGACCCTGGCAAGACAAAATTAAAGAAATGACATGTGCTGTATATATTTATGTACTTGATTTGTATACATGTCCATTTTGTTTTATTCTTCATCCTGTTCTGAATGTGACATGTTGTCAAGGATATGCATAAATCACCCCACAAGGCTTTTCCATTTTTGAATTGTATTTGAATGATATAGACAGAAGTAGATCAATAAACTTAAAATAAAATTTAAATAAACAAAATAAACAATAGTAGCTATTATTAGGTCATGGGTTTAGCAGCCTCTTTACAGATCTGATCCGCCCATGTGCTCTGCACACGCTACAAATGATATGCAGCAATTCCATTATATCATTACTGGCAGTGATGTCATATTATATGTTTCTGATTGGTTGTCAAAAATTTGAAATCAATGCAACACTTTGATTATAGATTGATTTTACGATCCCTGGAATCCTTAGCCGGACAGAAAGCACTCATTCATGAAGGACCATTTAATGTAATTTCCAACATTCAATTATACGGTAATGGCAATCTGATGTTTTCTGAAGGATTTAGAACAATTACAGTAATATCATTAAGCAACAATGTTATTGCCAGGTAAAATAATAAGATTGGCATGCACCAAAGTACAATGCATGGGCATTGTTTTCAGATCAGCAGTATGGCGGTGGTAGCATATTCTGACGTCACATTATTTGGGGGCTTTACATGTTATCATTACAATATTGAGTGGGTTAGCTAAAGCCAATTGTTAAATTTATCTAATACATTTCAGGTACGAGGAAATAAGACTAAAGACTAGATGTACTCACTTGTTAGGGATGTCAGAGAATGATGATATCACCCAACGTTCTAGAGTATCCAGAGATTCTATAATCAAAATTAAAATGCCTTTAAATGCCTTTTTTAATTAATTTACATGCCCAAATCTGCCCTATTCCACTGGCAGACCAAGTGATGACTGAGCTAGGGGAAATTTAGGAAGACGGTTGAAGCACACGATCAATTTATCCAATTAGCAGGGAATACAAAATGAAACAGCTCCACCTCCCTCGATTTCAGCAAAATTAATATTGTTGGTGCATTTTAAGAAATAAACTGTGAATGGCTTCTTTATGTGTTGTCAGTGAATAAACGATTGAGGCAGAAGTAAAAATATTAGGAATATTTTGGCACATTTGGAGTCAATAATGGGCAGTCAATATTAAATTCTCAAAATAATCTCTTGAATTATTTCTGGCCAAAAGTTAATCACTTCAATGTAAACGTTCAACTGTAAATGTTTGGTAAGGATTCATTCAGAATTGAGAGTGCAATCGTGTGTACAAAGAAACAGACAACTGATCAACATACTTGTCAAATCGCCAAGTAATAAGGAATATAACATTTGCAAGGTCACCTAACAACTAAAGTCGACCCTGTTACTGAGCTCCATACATGGTACCATACATGCATCATTAATAAATACCGCATATATAGCTGTCTGTCATGCAAACTCACTGAAGTGGAACAAGAATAGGTTTCCAAACATAATAGTTATCTGCTCGGACACTATGCCCTACTTACCTTGTGACTGTACAACTAAAGTCATGTAGTGAGAGGAATAGTTCCTTTCCCTAAATTCTCTAAGTCTCTGGTAAACATTGATGCCTTCTTTTTCTGGTCTGGTTTTAATACTCTCTGTGTTCCCTGGAAATTAACAGATGATTGAAAACATTCACACATGAGTGGTAATTAGACTATAATTTATTATTTGTCATTCTATTTCACATTTCAACTCTTTAGGTTAGCAATTTTGAATTGACCCCAAAATCAGTAACAAGCATCCCAAACTTTGGAGCTCAACCTAATATTAACTTAACAGTTTAGTAGTAACCATATTATTTGTTATAGCTTGTCAAACAAATGGTAAGAATGGCAGCTAAATGCTCATAATAATTGTTAAATTAACCCCCCTACTTGCACTATGTACTATATGTAGTACACCACAATTATATTCAGTGTTCATCTGCCCAGATTGTTCACCCTCCGGTAGAATCCCTAAAAAATAATTTTGTGATGAATTTCTGATAGTTTAACAGAGAGTTTGGTTCTTTTTTCAACTGGATATTGAAAGAAACTATTAACACAAAGTGCAAATACTGCAAAAGCCACAATAATTGAAAGTGATTAAAATGTAGATATTTAGTTAACAGCAAAACAGGGAGTTTTCAAAGGTGAATGAATTGCTTAGGGAAGGAATTAACGTTCCTAATATTCCTCCCTTCTAGCTCAAAATATCAATTGTCTTGGTATATTACTTTGGGTGAAATTGAAAAATGCCTCTCTACAGATTTAGTAGGTGGGGTAGCACATGTGCTTTTAATTGTCTATCTAGGGGTGGGGGCAGATAAAAAATTATAATTTAGTAAGCAAGTCAATGAAGAAATTAATGGTGGTATGTGACCTTAATAAGCTTTAAAAGATCAACATGAAAGTAACTTCACTTCTTTTGCAAACGCCTAAAAAGAATTTCCAGTTCAAAGTTCACCCTTCCCCTATACCGAGCAGTTTGGACAGTGCAAAACTGAATTGATGGTCAGACAAAAATCTCAAAATAGCATGGCCTAACATGGCATAGTAATCCATACTCCAAAACTCAGGAAATTATTGGCAAAGTTACTTTTCCAATTTTGAAACAAAAACCCTAATTTGATAATTTGGTCAACAATGTGTTCTCTATCACCAAGAATCAACATTGTCAACGCGAAAGCCACACCACAAGAAATTTACCAAATGATTGCTTATATTAAAGGTTTTAATTCTGAACCCAAAACGTGGCTTTCACCAAAAATTTATAATGGCATTTAACTGTGACACCACATGCAGACTGCCCCTATAGCAAAAGCAAAAACTATTTTTATCGTTATATACAATAGCTTTTCATTTCCCAGAAACAAAATTATTATAATTGTGAAACTCACCCCACATAAATTTACCCATAGGGTGATCTTTTACACACATGGTCCCCAGGAGCTGGGCCTTACGATGAGTATCTGAAGGGTGACTCATTTGGAATTCTGAAAATCAATATGACAAAATTATTAATACTTTATATATTATGCTGCATTTAAATTTTATCACTTTCATTTTACCTTGAAGAAACTTTGTCTAAGAAAACATCAACAACTATGAAGCACTTTTTCTTAACAAGGTCTGTGATTAGGCAGTTCATACAAATCTTCCTAAGTTTGATAAATGAGCTACTGATCACAAGGTTCTTCAAAACATTTTTTGTTACATTTTTTACAATATATTATTCAGAAGTAGCTACTTACTGTAACAAAGTTTTGCTGATATGTACACTTTCTTGATGTTTGTGATGAATGTGTACTTTTTGTTCATTGACACTGCCACTGTCAATATGACATCCACACCACAACTTCCACAAGCAGAAGAGGTAACATTGTAACATCCCACATGGAGATACAGACAAGGTTATTACATAGCTCTGCATGTTCGACAGAAAGATTTATGATGTAATTATGAACTTACCGCTATCCACGGCCTCCAGTTCCCTATCTGTGCTATTCTCCTTCAGTAACGGAGCAACAAAGAACTGGGCAAACCTTAGCATTGCTTCCTCAAAGTATTTCTGTTGAACTTCAAACTGGAATATGGTCTAAAAATGGAAATTGATGCTCAGAATATCATACTAAGGAAATATATTTTAGCTGGAACCCCAAAATATATTTTCTTTAAATTATTCATTGTGATGGAGGTGAATCCAAACACTAACTGGTTTAGGAATTTATGAGCATCTATACTTACAAACAAAAAAAATTTAAATAGTAATTTGTGGAAACTCGTGGAAGGAATAAAGTTGGGAGACTCGGGTCACAGGTCATGAGAGTGACAGGCTGAGTAGGGTGGATGTGATCATCTTTCATTCCAGGAAAAGACTAGTAAGTTGGAATATGATACATGTACATGTATATACTGTAGTAGGGCTGTGCTGGTTAAACGGTTAACCGACTGATCGACCATGTACATGGTTTCAAATTCGCATTTCGTGTAACCAGTATGCAAAAAAGGGTATACATATTTCACTATGTAAAATATACTAAGGTAAATTTGCTTCGTTGTAATCTACAATGCTTTATTGATTTGCGTGAATAGTGCCTAATCTAGGGTGGCTTATGCCGTACCGGTTAACCGAAAACAGACCGTTTA
>JAODAF010009436.1:0-12352 GCA_027574765.1 Molpadia intermedia
AGATATTGTAGTCAGTTGACCATTGGACCCCTTTATGACATCATCAGTTACTATGGAAACGGTTGCCATGGAAACGCATGGAGGGAAATTGTAGGGCGAGGCATTAGAGGTCCCCCATGGTAAAGTGACCCTTGATGCAAGGGACCCCCATTTGAGGTAGGGGTCAAATTGCAGTTGTGTGTGTGTGTGTGTACATTACATACCATTTGGGGATAAGTGTGTGTACACACACATACCATTTGGGGAACTTGATGGCCAAAATGACAGTTTGGGGATATCCCCAAATGGTAAATGATGCTCAATTAAATGAAAATGGCATATTTAGCTTCCTCAGTTTAAATTTAGCATATCCCCAAATTGTTCTTGCAAGAATCTTACACACATATGTGTGTGAATTTGCCTTCCAACATATCCAAGACACAACTAAACAGCGCCCTCATTTAACATTTTCACATCCCCAAACCGTATCCTCAAACTGTATATGTAATATGCATATACCGGTATATTAGTTCATAGTGAAAGATAGTATTAGAGTAACATTATTTCTCAATTCTGGTATGTATCATTCACTTTAGGCAGGATCTGAATGGGAAAACACATAATTTTACAGTATCAAATTTTGCCAACCATAGAAAACAGTTCAAAAGATTTAATTCACACAGTAACCTTTACTGTCTAATAGGACCGGCCTATTATATTCAAAATCTATAGTTATAGTTGCAAACTTAATATACAGTATTTAAATATTGATTAAATAAAGTAGCAAATATTTTAGGTAATTATAATATAATAACACACAACGCAATCAGAAAATTGTCGACTTGGCTTCACTTTGCTCTTTATGGTAATTAAGTCTCTACTGTCACTGTCTTTTATTAAAAGCAAGTGAATTATTCAATAAATGCTGTACCCTGTACCAATAATCATATTCTTATGAAATGAGCTTGGTGAAATGTAATTGTTACACACACTTTCTTTTTGTATCTAAGCATCCTTTATTAAATTCTCAAAGGGGATGGGCTGTAAATTTCCATTGTTATCATAGTTTATGGATCCGCCTTAGAAACATAAATATCAGGCAGATTAACCTGAAAAGTAGAAAAATCTTGGACATCATTTGACTTGAAGTTGCAATATTTGCAGCTAGGCACCCTTAATCACCCCTTATACCCCATGACACATCAATGATCATGCATTACTTCCTTCAGTTGCAGTCCATATTGTGCTAAATTGTGGAATGTATTGAAAGTGTAATTTACTATTTATTTGGGGAAATTTTGTACACACACATACATTTGGGGATATTCACACGAAGGTGTACCTAATTTACTATCTATTTGGGGATATTTCTTACACACACATACATTTGGGGATATTCACACTAGCAGGATTAAAATCATAATTAATTCTTGTATTTCATATTTCATAATACTTTAATCTGCTTTCTGATGATTACAATGTTTTATTATAATTATGTAGTGCACATTGCAAACCAAAATTGAATAAAATGTAAAAAAGTACACCTTGCTAACCATTTGGGGAAGTACTCTGACACACACATACCTTGGGGCATCATGCACATATGTTACATGTATGATGTTTTAACTACATATATAACCTAGCCTCACCACATTACTTTAATAGTTGCAGTTCAGTCCATACTGTGGGATATACTGCATTACTGGGTATTGCAAGTGTTCCATAAGTGTAAGATGTTTCATAAAAATAAAAATTAATATCTATCACCCATTTATCACCCTATACTGTGTTAATATTGGTAACAAAAGAAGTAATTATTTGTAACTCAATGATGAATTAATTCCTCAAGTTGAAATTTAATTTCAGTCCATATTGTGTTATAAATTGTGGAATGGCTTGAAAGTGTAATTTACTATCTATTTGGGGATATTTCTTACACACACATACATTTGGGGATATTCACATGAACTAAAGTGTAATTTACTATCTATTTGGGGATATTTCTTACACACACATACATTTGGGGAAGTCCAGCATAATGGCATATTCACACTAACATCTAACATTAACTTTTTAGACACAATTTGATTAATGACCTCCTCTTATATTATAACCAAGTTGACCAAGCCTGAAATCAACATTTATTAAAGTAAAATAAAATTCATAATTAAGGGAGGTCTATATCAGAAGTCAGAAGTACAACCTGCTAACCATTTGTGGAAGTACTCTGACACATACATACATACCTTTTGGGGTAGTATACATGTATGCTATGTATTTAAGGAATAAACTGCAATTCCACCTTTGCCCTAAATTGTATTCTGTTAAATTTAGAATATATATGCTGTTTATTCACCAGTAAATATAATACAATTGTGGTTTATTCTTATTCTACCATTTCAACATTCATGAAAAAAGAACATTTTTGTCCCCAAATATAGGAGTACACTCAGCTTGAGACACTTGAGCAAATTCCATAAAAGATAAGGAAACCAATCACAGTGCTGCTTCTTTGATGGTTTCTAGGCCATTGACACTCCTTTCTAAATCTGATTCTCGGAGACTGTACATATGGCCACTTCGTATTAAGCCTTACTGCCACCCACACTGTGTACACATAGGCCTAAGTCGGCTGCTAATATGCATCTGAGCTTATTGAGTAAAAAACACCGCAAAATTGAAAACTTGGCAATACTCCCGCTAGTATTTTTTTATATCAAAATAAAATATAAAGCAAACAGTCTCTGAATTGTTACTGTTGATATTGATGTTGTTGTTACAATTTATTAATGTTATTACAACTATTATTTTTTTTATTATAAATTACTAATTTGTTAATTACAAATTATTAATTTGATATTACAAATTATTATATTACATTATTAATAATTTGTAATAACAAATTAATACTTTGTAATAGCAACTTAATACTTTGTAATAAATAATCTGTATTAACAAATTCCAAATTTTTACTGCCATGGCTTTGTAATAACTGGTTAGACTGACATGGTGAAAGGTCAAAAAGTATGTCTGATCTTGTTTCACGTAGCTCGAGAAACGATGTGTCACTTTTGTCAAAATGGCAGTATAAAACGTGATCATGGGTTTCTACATCAGGGCAGTACAACTAGCTGTGAATGAAGCTTTTATGCTGAAGATACTCTAAAAAAGGATCCTTGCTCGATCGAAGAAGGTTTGTTTCTGTAGGCTAGTATAGACCTAGGCCTATGCCCAAGTTAGGCCTAAGTCCTGCTTAGCTAATGTTATTAGCTAGTTATACATTAGGCCTAACATAGGCTGCACTCAACAGTTTTACTCGCCTAGCCTAGCCCCCTATAATGTTGGTCCCTTATTATGTAATGTATTGTAGACAGGGCTAAAATTTCAGTGAAATTTTAAGTAGAAATATTTGAGCGAGTGATTTGCCAGTGTCTAGAAGTTACTTAGTTTCTGACATTTTGTTGACATTGAGTAAATTCAACTATAGCCTATATATAGCCTAGGACCTACAAAACATAGCCCAGGTGCACTTTATTAGGCCTAACATGAGACCCTACAGTAATTTCATGAATTCCCAGAATTGTTTTACAATATATTAGACCTAGATAACATGGAATTGTTATACAGTATTTAAGATGCTTATAAAGGAAAATGACTTAAGAAATGAAAAAGAAATTGTCCCAAAATATGTCCTTAGGTATGTTTCTTCATTGAAGTAGACCGTACGTAGCCTTTTACAAAAAAAAACATTCTTAAAAGGGGGCAATAATGGTGATGATATACACACTAGTGACAATAAATAAAAAATGTTTTTATAATAGCCTTTTAAAACTTCCCATCATGTATTTTATCTATGGATTGCAATACAAAACTGTACAAATACTTTATACCTATAATTTATTACCATAATATATAAATTACCTCTAATAAAACCAACAAAGCAACCCTAAACTTCCTGCTTTTTTGCTCTTTTGGCTTTCCAAAGTGTCTGTGTTTAAAGAACTGAAAACGGCTGATCAAAGTAAATCTACAACCTTACAATTCCAGCTTGTTATGGATCCACGCATAAAATTTGACTGTTGCTTAATGTCAAGTATCATCTAGCATCCTTCATGTTTTTAAATAATATTATCATCAATATGGCACCTAGCAAAACAGGAAAGAAGAAGCCGCAACAATCTTTTCAATGTTATTGTATTCAATACCAAAAATGGAAGGTTTCTAAACAGAGATGCTTCCTAGCTATAGTATAACTAACGTTAGGCATAGGCTAAGTTACACAGCAAAGCATTGCTAGTGAGGACTCTCGTTCTGCACCTAGCCGTAAAATGTTGACATATCATTTAGTGCAGGCAATAACCTTCAGCATAAAACAGAATAAAATCGCCTTGTGCACCTGGAGCAACTATCTGAAGCTCTGAAAAATATCAAATTCAGCCAGGGAGGTAAGACTCAAGTAGCCTATTGCAATATGAATTAGGACTAGTGTTAGTGACACTGACAACAATATTACAAATGTCATAGTCTAACTTTAGGCATAAGTTATTAGCTAAGTTAGGCATCACAGAAAGTTCAGCCCTACATTGAATTTAGGTCTCTCCTATTAAGTAGGAGAGAATACCAAACCAAATGTGTAATGTGAAAAAACTGTTAGGAAAAAGTAGGCTAGCATACATGTACCCTAACGTTAGGCCCTAGGCTGTAAGACTACTGCATATATTATGAGTTTGCTGCTAAGCACATAGAGCTTTGAATTCTACATGATATGAACCCAGATAAAATATTGATATCACATTATTCGTCCCCCCTCTGCAAAAATTCATCGAGGGTCAGACCACTACTACTCATTAGGAAGTATGCCAGCCCCCAACATGTTGTGTTATTTTTCCATTGGGTGAGGCTAACATAAAAATATCAGTCGCAGTGTCAGAGATGCTAGTGTTAGTTGTTGTATCTTGTATAGTGTTCTGTTGTTTTCTTTTGCAGCCTTCATCAAGTTGGTGGAAGTTGTAATTGTCACCGGGACCTATATGCTCAGAATTTGTTTGTATTGGATTGTTCAGTTTGTGGAAAAGTTAGGCGAAAGTCTGCTGACATAAGCATGTGACTTACGCTGCGATACTATGCTACACTGGTGTGTGAAGGGATCGCCGACATGTGCAGCATACTTCCCTTCCCCAATACTGTAGCTGGACCAACATACAGTCAACATGTGAAAAACAGTAATTCCAGAGCAGTGAAGAGGCAGATTTAACTATGGCAAGGGAGGTAGGCTACGGTGAACATGCAATTGAACATGCAATTGTCTTTATAACTTCTGATGGTACATGAGTAAAGATCTACGGATACTGTGGTTGTTATAGATACGGAAGTATTGTCTAAGGCTTGTGAAGGATGAAATGCGAAGAGAGGTACTGTAGGGAGGAAGAAAGTGCAAAAATAAACATGCAGGAGGCAATACTAGCAGTATTATGCCATGATGTGAATATTTCAGATAACTATGTTAGGCACAAATATTGCCCACCTGTTGATTGATGGGAGTACAAATATTCTGACACAATGGATGACAAGGATCGTCTCCTTTTGCCAACATTCCAATGACTTAATAGTGAGCTGAGTTCAACAAAAGATGTGTACCTGGGCTCTAGCTTGACCAAGTAATTGCGATTAATCGTAGTACAGTTGGTGACGTCATTTATTTCATTTGTAAAAAGTACTACAAAATGATGCATTGATGTATTTACTATGTGTCTTTATTTGGAATCTTCTTGTGCTTGTTAAAATCATACACAAAGAGAAAACAAGTTAATAAAACTGTGACATTAACATATTTCCAATATACGATATCATACGTTAAAATTAAAACCAACTTTCGTGGATCAACAGCTGTTTTATAAAAATTGTTACACAAAAATACTAGTAATACCAAATTCCGCTGATACTAGGGTCGTCAACATTTAGCAAATGTTGTTAAATACGAAACATTTAATACACCAGAAAAAGTGATAGCTTATCTTTGAATTGCTAATCACATAAATCAGTCACAAAATATATTGCCGACCATTATCTTTGCCTTACATTACAATTGGTGATTTATCAGTGAATAATTGCTTCAACAAGCAGTTTCTTTCTCCATGGGAAAATGCCTTACATTGCATAATGACTAGTAATGATCAATCATGGTTGTTTGCTCTATGTCATAGAGTTTAATCTTAGATTTGGATTTATTGATTTATACTATTGATCTTGATGGTTGCTTAAATATTCCAGTAACCATTCACCTGTTATACATGTAGCTGATGCATTTGTTAGCTGTATTTTTGTGCATAGTTTTTGCAGGTGTCAGATTATTAGAAAGTTTTATACTGATCAGTCTACATATTAATTTTCTTGTCTCAGGAGACTAATTGGTATTTCCTTGGATCAAGGTTACATATTACTTGATGTTTTCATGCAATGTACTATATGGTTGCAGTCTATAGGGGTTATCATTGATTCTTTTTTGTTAGTACATATTATTATCTGAGTTGAAAACACAAGTTAGCCTCCTGCAACGTACAGATTGAAATTATATGCTAATATTATCATTTCTGAAATAAATAAATTAATTAAGTGTCTACTGAGCCAGTACTAGTTCAATTTGTGCAATATTATTTTTTGTAGTTCTAGTTTCTGTCTGGTCCTGATGTGTTTGTGTTATGGTGTTTGTGTACTTCTACCTTGTGTTGTGTAATTAGTTCCATTATATCTTTGTTGTGCTCGATGTTTAATAGTATATCTGTCTGTTCCTGTTTGTTAGTTGCTTTGTTTTGTTTTTTGTCTCTAGTTTCCTTGTTTTTATTTTGTTTTGTATAATTTGTCTGGTATTTTTTATTTATGTCATACTTTGCATGCGCCAATATATTATAGTTTTGCACCTTCAACATGGCCTGTACATATAGTCTTTCGCCATGGAGACCAATAAAGTGCTGTTAATGTAGCTTAGTAAATGGGCGGGGTTGGGTTGGGTTGGGTTGGTGGACTATCAGTGTATGACCTATGTGTGCTACCTCATGTATGTGTTTATATTTTACAGTTTAATCCTAGTTTAGCTTTTAGCTTTTTAGTTGTGTAGTTTAGCCCCTCCCTAAGCTTGCTGTAAATATAGCCTTCAACATGGCTGTATTATAAGTATGTCTTTCGCCATGGAGACAGTCCCATACCTAGTAGTTAGTATATGTTGCATGTTATATGTTATGTACATTCTACCAAGTAATTAATTTAATAATAATAATAATATTAATAATATTTTAAATTTTCTTCTGAATATGTAAATTTTGCAGGTTGTGTAATATACTAGTTAAAGAAGAAAATTCTTGTATTTCGACTTTTTTCCCATCTACACATTTTTTTAATTACCAAAGAAAAGCGTATGTTTTTCTTTGTTTTCTTCCGTCATTAAAATTAAAGAGATATTCATCTGGAAAACCTGCATAACTAGAAATCCCTTAGAGCTACAAAGTTCAAATTTTCAGTGGTTTAATAGATGCTTGAGAAAATGTGTCATGTTATCATTGGCCCACATTTTTTGTCCTAATGACTTAAATAGCTAAATTAACTAAATAATTGTTACATTAAAATAACAAATGTTCAATAGTGTTTTGTTAATCTGCACTTAACTTCTTAATCTAGAGTTACACGGATTCTCCTTTCGACCAAGCAAAGGGCTCCAAAGGGGACTGAGGTGTTAAATTTCACCATGTAGTCAAATGCACTATCAATGTTAATTAGTTCCAATTAGCCTTTAGGTATCTCTTAGTGTTATTGGATTACAGAGGCACTCCCATTTCATGATATATGGCATTCTTAATGGATACATTGTGAGTGACAGAATATTTGAAGTAGTGTATGGTCTTTGGCAATTTCTTTCCATTTTGTTTTCTTTGCACATTTGAAGTAACAAGTACTCCATTTACATGATTAGCATAAGACACATCGATTCTTGTTTGTTCTTCCCATATTAGCTATCTTAATTGCTGCACTAAGTAAAGCAGGAATCTAATGAATGTATGAATTCACCAAAATCCATCAAAGGCAATTAAGCATTGAGATCGAATCTTGAAGCTTAGGCACTACAAAATATAAAGTATACTTGATTTTGTCAGTCTTGGATAATAGAAGAATTTATGAACAAACTACCTAACAAGGGTTTATGACTTCTGGTATCAAGGGTACATTACTGTAAAAGCAGAGACAAAGAATTTAGTATAAAATAAATTCAAAACTGAACAGTACACATAGTAGGCTAACTAGGCTTAGTTATTAGCACATGTATAACAAAATAACATTGAATTTAAATTCTGACACTGCCATTGTGTACATGAAATGGAGATAAATGCTTATTAAGTTATATAATATAATAATATATAATATGCATGCAATTTATAGTTAATAAAATACAATACACAATTTGCTCAAACTTTAAAATTATCATACATAAAACACCATTTTGTTTTATTTGATCTACAGAAATTACACTTTTACAGTAAGTTGATGGTGTGCACTTAGATGTTTTTTTCTTAGCAAGTACATTCTACTTTAAATGCATTTTACTATAAACTGTGTTTATTTTTACATCAAATAAAATTAAACATGTAATTTCCATGTATTTTGAATGATTTCCTGCATTTTGCCACCTAATGTAGATATATCTGTTTCAGGTACAAAGTATGAAGCAACATTTGTAGCAAGAACAAAATATTAGTAAATGCGATTTAATGCCAAATCCAAAAGATAAAAACAACTAAAACTTTTACACCTTGATTTGGTAAAAATAAATATGTGTAATAAATAAGAGTCCTTATCTGTTTTACATTTATTCAAGTTGATTATGACTGTACAATTTGTATTTCCATTTTAGTTGTTAAACAATTCATTTAAGAAAAACATGCATGCATTTATCTGCTATAAAATAGTTTTTGACCACTTAACAATTAACATTAAAACTGCCTTGTTTAAACTACACTGTAGGTGTAAACCATTTTAAAAATGGCATTTTAAACCTTACACTATTGAGGGGGAATTTTGTGAGAGTATGACCTCACCTTCCCACCTGCAATTTTTTTTAAATTTTGTAATGGTCCATCATAGTACTTCATTTTGACAATGTTTGGTACACAACTTAAGTCACAGCTCTGAGGATCCGATGTTCATATCCACAGTCCAGACCCGCCAGTAGAGGGTGCTGACAATCTTATGTGAGTGACACAATAATCTTTAAGTGTTAAATCTTCTAGGAAGTGGGTAATAGCCTGGCACTTGTAAACCCTGTTTTGATTCCCCAGTCATCTCCAATGAGGGTAAATATGTATGTTTAATATTGCATTGATATAATGGGTATAATCAAGGGCTTTTAACTTTACCTTTGTTTAATATAATTAGTGTTTAATACACTTAAAATACTATTATAATCAAATCAAATTGTTTATAACTTAGATTGGCCAAAGTGGAAAATTATATAGAAACTTTAGGTTGATGCTTACTGATATCCAAACCTACTCCATCCCTTTAACAAGCTCTGTGGAGCTCTGTGCAAATATTAATTATACATTTTTAGAATGCGAAATATTCTGGTAGAATATATGTAATATTTTTCATACAGTGAACTGGCTAGGGTCGGGGATTTCCAGTGACCTAAATTAGAACTGTGTAATGAATATCACTACCCTGAATTGAGCACTGCATAACAATGACGTCATACTCGTAGTGTGTATTTTATATTTACGATTATAAAGGTTCGCAATAATTAGACATAAGGCTGTCTGATGATATTACATATGCCTAGTATATGTACTAGTATATACTGTAGAAACTTTAGATTGATGCAATACTGTAGTTCCATACCTACTCTATCCCTTTAACAAGCTCTGTGGAGCTTTGTGCATGAGCTCCACAGTTTAAAATTAGCTCCACAATTTACATTAGCTGATGATTACATGCAGCTTAAGCTGAGATGGCATGGTAGAGTACAATATACCAATATATATTGTTACTTGGCAATCTACAGATCGCGAAGTATATTGATCAAACCAAAATTTTCTTTCCCGTTTTTGTACGCACGCTAGCGCTCTCAATTGTATATATGAATCTTCACCCAACTTTCACAGTTTACTCAGGCATGACATAAAAATGATTAACTTTTGGCCGGAAAAGGTCAAAGACATTTTAGCCTGAAAAGCACTAGCAGATTCCGGTCTGGCTGACCTGCTGACCGATCTGGGATGTGATCACACGATCTTTTATGGCTATTATAATGCACGTACTATAGATGATTAACTTGTGGCCAGATTAAATCATTTGGCCCTGCAAAGACTGGCCAATGCCTGTCTAGCCGATTACCTGGTCACTACAGTTCATCGGAATCTACCAATTTAAATGAATAATGGTAAGTACAATGTAATTCCTACATGCTATGGCTTCAGTAACACAATTCAAATATTAATTGTACATTTTTAGAAAATAAAGGTTTCATTTTCTTATTTACAATGCAAAACATTTGGGCAGAATATATGTATTACAACGACATCATACTCGTACTAGGCCGTATATTTACGACTATCGAAGGTTCGTAATAATTAGACCTAAGGCTGTATCATGATATTACATAAAGCTGGTACTACTAATGACCCATGTTTAATTGAGCATAACCTGTGCAAAATAGCAGTATTTTCACTTCAATCACAGCTCATATTCCAGTTACACCAACGTTATATGATCACAGTAGGTGATCTATAGGCCTAGCAATGTGGCAGACAATTAACATTACAACTGAACGTTGTCGTTACGGAAAAAAGTAACTTTAAAATAACATAGACAGGCTACAAGGTGACCTTTCCAGTATCGCCAAGTAGTACTATGTGTACATCTTGTATATGAATACTTTTGAACCAGTTTCAACACCAAGGTATAATGTAGTTATATATATAATACCTAATATATATTAGGTAAGAGTTTACAAAAGAAGAACAAAATATTGCTGCCATCTGGGTTCACATTTGAATTTTTGGTGTAAAGATACAGTGTGCAATCATTGTAATTATACACATATATCCTGATGCTGCCAAAAGTATTTATGAAATATATCAATATAAAAAAGCACTGTCAAACTTTTTCATGTGAAATAGTGAAACAAATTGAATTTATGAGAAGTACTAGTACACCAGGGGCAGATGGAGGTTTCAAGAAAAAGGGGGTCCAGTTGCTAAACACTATCTAAGCGGTGCGCCACCATAGGTTGGCGCATAGTGTACCTGATTTTTTTTGCTAAAATATACCACCTAAGTCGCATGAAATGGCACTTTCCAGGCCTTGTAAGTTGCATCTAAAAAGTCTGACGAGGTGAAATTGTCTAAATGCTGGAATTATTTCAATTTCGTGATGAAAAATTAACTTGAGTGAATTAAGGTAGCTACCACTTTCAACTCTGTTGTAATGAATACATCTGTTCTTTGCAGTTTTCGAGGAGAAAAAAAATTAATTGAATAGCCTAGTCCGTTTTGGGGTTGAGGTATGGATTTTTAAACTAAAGCTCCTGGGAAGGGAATATATGTGGCCTGAAAAACATTTTTTAGTTTTTGGAGAATAAATCCTATTGAATTGTTCATAAAGGCAATATATTTGTATGTTCTCACAAATTTTCCAGGGGGCGATAATTTTTTCTAGCTACGGGCCTATGGGGACGGGGTGGTGGGGTTTTTTAAAAGAGTACGTACCTTGAAATTATTCAGTTTGGTGACATTTATACACCAAAAATAACAAAAGAAAAACAGTTGCAAATGTTCCATTTCTAGCCCAATGCAAAAGATAGCATGCAACAATGTACACACTAGCTAGTTTCAATTAAGTAATTTATTGAGCAGACAGGGTGATGTACAGTATCATTGTAAAATGTTTTTACCATTTTTTTTCTACCATTGATATTTTTTAGAATGCACACGGTGTAAGTGTGGTAACACCGAACAGTAAATTAGGCCTTGACTAGTATTAATACTAAAGCGTTCGCATCGGTATATTATCCACCAATGTGTTACCTTATTTGTAAAACTTTAGCCGCTTCAAAGTGTTGCGTGATCTTTCCTAAAGCTAGCCGTGCAGAGCTATAACACAAAACGCTAGTTGCACACTCCCCAGCCTTGGCTCACGCTGTCAGGCAGTTTACTCCGCAAAATATTCAACTGCTTTCCTTTCAAAGGGTGTTGGAGCACCAAAGACACACTTGTCATTAAGGAAGGCAACTATAAGACCTTGTTTTCGATCGGGTACCAACCCGTACACTACCCACCAGCAGCTATATTATTCCCTACTGGAAACAATTACGTCATGCTAGTTACATTCC
>JAODAF010009547.1:0-12348 GCA_027574765.1 Molpadia intermedia
GAAAATCATAGTAACGCAAATTTTCGACTAGAAGTTCGTGTTGGTCTGGTTTGTTAATGCAATATATATGACGCCGAAGTTACATTAGTACGTTTTATTCACAAACAACCCACAAGGGAAAGTTCACGGAGCATGCGCAAATCGAATCTCGGAACTAGCTTATTACGGGTTACTGCTCATCATAGACACAAATTAGGGTACTACCTGACACACGCATTGGGTATACGTCCAAGGCTACGGTAATTTATTTATTCATGCAGTTGCCGTCTAAAAGCACTGGTTTGCTACAGAAGGCTAATACAATTGCAAGGGACCGGAATGCCGTTTTTCACTAAGTTTGTGCTGTTTTTTTTTTTGTTTTGTTTTTTTAAATTCCGCCGGCGGGCCCGACCATTTTAATTCTGACTTTGCTCATTTCAGAGAATTAATACACAGTTTGACAATGATGATGGCATATGAAGGACTATAACGAAAATGTAATGGTCATATAGGCCTATTTAATTATTTATATATATAGCCTCCCGAAAACGTTTGACAATAAAAGGAGGAAAAAAAAAATATATATATATATAGCCTATTTCCATTTTATCGAAAGCGTCACAGTAAATGAAAGAATGCGCATTGCCAGGATTATCGTGTTGAATTTAACCAGGCGCTATAGAGCTATCTATATGACTTTGGTAGCCTACTATATTAATTGTTCAACTTGCCCAAGTTTTTTTTATGTATTACGATTAGAAAGTAATTTAGGCTATATATGCGACTTGAATATTTAAATTAAGCTGTCTGTTTCAACTGTGATCGGCTTACTTCTAGCGTATAAACAACGGTTCTTTAATTAATTCAGCGGTTTCTCTAATCGGCAAGTTAGCTAAAATATGAACTCGGTCTACGAATATGTCTCAGTTAACTTCAGATCAGAGCCTTAACCTAATGCTCCGATACGGGTGATTTGTTTACTTAGTGTGCCGCGTATATATACGGCCGTACCGTAGGTCACTATATCATCGTGCAATAGTAAAACTTCCGTAAATAAGTAATATTGACGTGCATACGTGAAACATTACGGTACTCTAATTTGTGTAAGTCTCAGTTATACTGCAATATCAATGTCTCCGTATACTCATGGAACAAATTGAATTTTGCACGTGACTTTTATTAACATATGTTAGTAACATGACAACGTTATTGTGGAAATTATGCAGGGCAGAGCGCCGTGATCTGTAGACCGCGAGGACATGCATGGTCATAGTAATTGTCCCAAAATATATGACAACTTTTATTTTATTATTATATTGTTAATGCAAGTTGGCGCATGCACGCCTCTCCCCTCTCATCCCACCCCACCTTTTCTCTACTATACGCTAACCGTGACGAAGCTATCATTTCAATAAATCAAAAAAGTATTTCCTGATTCTGATAGTAAATTGACTTGATGGTTTAATGGCGTTGCTATGAGATTGTCAACACAGTTATCCCTGATAACCTTGTAGTCGTACATCTTACAGCGGGCGACAATTGTGCCAGCATGTATTAAGTAGTGAATCTAGGATTTTTTTAAACTTCAAGTTTTAGTGTAATATACTTCAACTTTTACGATATATTTAAATAATTGTTTTACATAAAGAGAAGGGAGACATGGGTCCCCCTCCCCTTGAAATTGCAAATGTTATTTATTCACCTTAAGTTTAAACTTTCTTCAGATATCCCTCAGAAAAGTGAAAAGCGGAGAGGTTAAGAGGCTATACAGTAGCCTATATTTTATATATAGTGTATACAGGTTAAATAAAATAATTGTAAATTTAATTTGGGCCGTTATGAAAAAACAACAACATTGAAACATGACTGAGTAAAACTTTACTTAACTCTAGCGATTGGAAACAAATTATATGATGAACATGTAAAAAAAATATTTTTACATTTTTATCGCGTAAAAAATGTACACAGTAACTGTTAAAACAATGTGTCCTCCAGATTACATACATCAATGAACATTTAAACAACATGTAATACAATTATTGCTCTAAGCTTAGGCAAATACAAAGCAAGACAGGATTAAATAAGTATGAGCACAATGTTTGCTGGTTTTATAGACAGTGAGCAAATGAAAATGCGTGAACAGACCAGGAGAACATCTCAAAATGCTAAACAAGTTGAATTTTGTTTAAAGTATTCAGAAGATCCTTCTATATAATCAAAATAAATTTTATAGAACCAGCCGCCCACTACGATCAACTCAGATGTAATATTACCAATCGAATATATTTCGCATAAGATGGTACAAAAGGCAATATGTAGGAGCAATATATACAGTATAAAACATATATGTGATATATGTTTAAGATAACTTGCTAATCTCGCCTTATCGCCCATGAACATAAAACTAAACTTATATGCTTTCTTTAACTTAAAGCCGGACTATACTGTACAATCATCTGTACTTTCTACCCATTCCTAGTATAATCAAACGCTGAGCAAACTGTATGCATATGAAACTCTGCCCATTGACGTTGGATTCATGAAAATACTGACGACTTTAACAGCCATTTATTCGCATTTAAGTTTCCAATTTCTTCTTTGATTTATCATATAACAACTTACGGAAGAAATTCAGCGACGATATTTTTAGAATGGAATTTTTATTACTCCTTACTTAGTCTGCTCTGATTCTAAACTTGACAATCATTATTTCACTTGAAAGTAATCACTTCGCCTTATTCATTAAAGTTGTTAACTTATTTTGAAATGGAGGTCGCATTTTCAACTGTTTTCTCAATCTTTCTGCTTTTCATTTTGAGAAGAAATTTTGTGACAGGGGTGAGTTAGTTCAATCATTATATATTTTATATCAATAACTTTAGTCTCAAGTTTTATATGCAGTTTTGCCGCAAAAATCTTTCCTTTTTATCACTTCTAATTTGCATTTGTTTTTGCTTGTTTTCCAAAACATATTATCATTACCCTATATACGCTTTCTATTGCCTTTGCACCGTCTCGGGTACTGAATTTTTCTACAGCAAATTACAATTTCACGATTTGCAGTCTTACTGGGAGGCAGTGATTCACCAACTGCAATGTTTCTCCTCTCCATCAGAATCAAGATTATCAGTTAAATTTACAGCTTTTGGATCATCATTGTTTAAATAACTGGTTACTTTTAATAATCTTTTAATATTTATTTTCTTCACAGATGTAGTATGCGGCTTGCCTAGGCATTGATCTCGACGCTTACCGATATTGCAAACATTTATTTCTTCCTAAACTATATACATATTTTAACTATAAATTTTCTTCTGCAGGTTTTATTTCACAGTATCAACTATCTCTCGCAACAAACACGTTACATCATTATAACATCATATAACTGGTATATTCTGTAATAATAATAATATTTTTAAATACCAGCATTGACTTATTAGGCCTCATTAGATTATTTACTGTAAAAACATGGACTCACCATCATATAGTACATCTTGAGCATCACATTCGCTTAAGCCCTGTGTTCCGTGATTCAAAATCCAACGCCAGTACGTACCGAGTACTACTAGTTGCTCCGTATTCATTTACTTCGATCGATGCCGAATTATGGTCTCGTCGTTTTCAGTTTATAGGTATTTCTTCTATTTCATATTTTTGTGTCCCTGATACCAGTTATTTTGTAATCCATGCTTCCTAAAGTTTTGAATTATCCCTAACACTATTTTCGCATTAGAGAAAGTTTATATTTATTTGTTACCCCAAAATTTCCAAGACTACAACTCGAACTGCACAAGCATTATTTTCACTTGTGCATTTTAATTTCGTAAAATGACGTCTCGATCATCATCTTCAGTTGTATATATTTCTTCTATTTTAAAATATTTGTGTTCCTAACTACATCAAGTTATATTCGGTATAAAGTTTGATGTTTCATTTTTTTAAATGCACCACACAAGCCATAATTTGTTTAGAGCATGCGAAACAATTTGAAATCTTATGCCCATAGATATCCGTCCGTCCGTCCGTCCGGCAACAACTTTAACATTGGTTTTACATTGATTGTTAGTCCCCTAGTTGAGAGTATTGGTTCTACGTATGAAGAGCACACATTCTTGACAAATTTGTCAAGGTATAGGGTTAATTTGTGTTGAAAAAAAAGTTTTTTGGTCAAAAGTGAAAACTTATACATTGGTTTTCATTCTTTTATATGTTGTTGTATGACTTTCATACTGACAATGCTTGGTCCGGGTGATATGGAGCACACGTTTTTGACAAAATTTGCAAGGTATGGTCAGTTTGTTGTGAAGAAATGCAGCTTTTGGTCCAAACTGGGAAAGGTTAACATTGATGTTACTTCTCTAATTGTTTTGTGGTATGGTCTTCATATTGACACCGTTAGTTTAAAGTGCACATATTATTGACAACATTGCCAAGGGTGAGACAGTTTTCAGTAAAAACGTTAGCATTAGCTCTCATCCTATCATTCTAAGTAATTTGACAGTATTGGTTACAGGTAGTAAAAGAGTGCACATTCTTTACACATTTTAACAGGAGACAATTTTCGGGCGAAGACGCAGTTTGGGCTCAAACGTGAGGAACGTTAACATTGGTTTCTTTGTAGTATTGACAGTGATGGTTCTGATTTAGATTCTCCAATGTCAATTTACTTGTCGTATAGATCCTTTGTCTTAGAAATTCGCGTAGTAAAAGCATACCACAATACTATACATTTGTTCCTTCATTCAGTTTGAGTGTTCCATCATCTTCAGTTTATAGATTGTTTGTATTAGTTTATAACATAACACCAGCTATATTTGAGTCAATGGTAGGCCTATATGAAATTATATGTTAAATTTTCTTCCACCCCCACTGCGATTCGCACATTCAAGCTATATTATTGTACTTCCTCCAGTGTGCATTCTATTTCTTATTTGTAAATAAATGTCATTATTACAATATGTCCCGCAATTCAAGAAGTAGCAGTAACACACACTATTGTACATTTGCTCCTTAATGCACCGTAATTTCAAGGCTTTATTTTGGACTATCATCAACATCAGTTATCTTTAATTTCGTTGCCATGCCCCGCATTTTGTACCGCCCAAGCCATGTTTAGATTTTGGTGCATCCAAATTTTTTTATTCGTGAATAAAGTTTAACGTCATATACGTCGTAAACCTCATTATTCTATATATGTCTTAGAAATTAAAAACATCTGACCACAATTCTGCACATTTGTGCTTAACTTCCATAACTTCAAATATTCAGTGTGGACGACTCGTTATATCTTTAGTTATAAATATTTGTTCCATTTCATAGGTTTTTTGTTGTGTTCCTAACATCACTTAATTTTTAATCCATCATGGAATGTGAAATTTAAGTTTTCTTTAATTTTCTTTCCTATGCACCTCAACTCGAACCACACGAGCCATATTTTAGTGTCAAATTTTAGTTTCAATAACCTTGATAAAAGTTGTTTATAGTCCCTGCTTTCCAAATATTAAAGAAAACATTACACAATTATATACCACACATTTGATCCACAATTTACAACTTCATTGATTTAGGTTGGATATTTGTCCTATTTCCAAATATTTGTGTCCTTAACACAACTTATTTTTGAATTCATCATACACGGAGTTTGAAATTCTAGTCTTTATTTGCATCATAAACCGTATTCGTATAAATATCGTATAGAATCATGTTTCCAAAACGTAACTACTATACATTGTTCCTTAATTTTGTAACTTCAGTGTTGCAGTATGGACGTCTCATCTTCGCTGTCTATCTCATATTTTGTGTACACTTAACACCAGTTATTTTCAAATTCGTTATATATTTTGTCCCCATGCATCGCGCCTCGTTTAGATTTTTGTTTTTCAAATTCAAAGACATCAGTATACCCAATGCTATATACACTTGTTTCAAGCCTTCAATGTTACAGTTTGGACGTCTCATTATCTTCAGTTATAGATATTTGTTCTATTTCAAAGTTTGTGTGTTCCTAACATCACTTATTTTCGGATCCATAATGGAATGTAAAATTTTCTTTCTCAACCTTTATTTCTCAAATCGCATAAACCCTATGTTTTTAGTTTTCAATTGTGCCTTCTAAGTCCTTATTCATAAATAACCATCATATATTACCGCCGCTCACCTACTCCTCACACAATTAAAAGTTATGTATTATATTATGTCTTGAGATATGTCATACATTAGGTTAGGGTGGCGAGATAAGAAGATGTGTTTTAAGTTTTATGTCTTGAGACATCTCTATCGTGCATGATATAATATGAGGATTGGGTGCGTCGCTCAGGTTACATCTTCTTTTAGCCCTATCGGCCATGATAAACATCGTTTAGACTCCATGTGCACTCTGCATATGATCGAACCGCACAGGTTATTTCTTTTTTTAATTTTCAAAATGTGCATTCTAACCGTTATTCAAGCCTATCTATACTCTATATATAATTTCATCTAAGTCAATTTCTCATGCAAGGGACAGCACTACATCACTTTGAAATATTGATGAAAATATACATAACTCAGTGGCGGATTCAATGATATGCCGATGAAAAGATTATATGAATTTAGTTTTTGGCTGTATGACAACATTTAAACCAAAGTGTATAACACGTCAATATAAATACAAATGATACGTATATATTCTCTAATTGTAATTGATACTGGGAAGCAAACAGCCATTAATGCTTACTCGAACGTTTCCTATTAAATAAAAACAAAACAAATCAACGCACTCTCAACGCACATCCAAACTTTGACTGGTTTAAGTTAACCAGAACTGTACCAATATTAGCGCCGTACCAAAGTTATTGACTGGGCGATAATTGAATTGGCAAATAAAATAATTGACGAAATTATACCTCACTTAGTTATTGATTTAATTTCTCATTGTCTTTATATTGTAGTCCTTAAACATAAAATTTATGGGGATGAGAAAAAAACTACACTTCACGGATATTAATATATATATAAGATCAATCTGCACCATTTGTTTTCTTCAAATTTGTTATGTATGTCACCTAGTGCAATTATTCAGGCGATATACATAACGTGTACAACAATTACTGTAAAATGTGTAACATCGTGCATGTAAGGTATTATACCATTGTAATTCGTGCTAAACCTGACGCAGTAGTTACTAACCATAACATGAACGTAACGCTTACTCCAACACTAACTACTGTGTCTGGTTTAACACGTGTTATAATGGTATAATAGTACCTTACAGGTTTTACTGATGCACATTATATACAGTACTTGTTGTACATCAGATAATTTATTTTTACTTTCAGACAAGCCAAGGGAGCGGTGACAATATTGCAGGTAAGAATAACATTAATCTGGTCGCGGTCTACATGTGTACAATAAATGCCAACAATGTTATAGATAACAGAATAAGGAAGTAACTATACAAATGTATGACTGGTAGTGTTGAATAAGTTTGACGCACAAAGTTTTCACTCATAAATTTCTGTGTCCGGTATTGATGCGCTTGCCAAACAGACATCAATCCAGTCGTATAATTAAAGTTTATGGAAGAGAAGCTAATGATATATAGTCTGGAAAATATAAACATTAAGTAAACTCTTGTTCCATCTGCGAGATATCGGTGGGCATGATAACAAATTAGAACAAGTTTGTAATTTATGTCATAACATTACTATTGGCTGTAATTATTTCATTTAATTTCTACCTCAGCTATATTCCTTGAAAGGATTGGTGTTTTTAAATATCATATGTTTACACATGTTATCTACTACTGGCGTTAATTGAGCTATTCATCTCTTCATCATGAAATTAAAAAAACAACAACAACAAAGCAGTCCAAATGCTTCTTGTGGCCTCGCCATCCCTATTTACAGTGACTTAAAATATCTCACAAAGTTTTTTACACTTCGTTTTAATAAATTCACATCGCTTTTAGTTAAATTACATTGAATAGGTTTATCTCTCAAAAACAAATTTATGTAAACGTACGGTTGTTGTTGTGCTTGTCTCCTTTCCACATATATAATTAGGTTATGCTATTTTAAAATAATCAGCCATGTTAGCGGTGAACATGTAACGAGAGACGTATCATAACAGAGTGACATAGGCGAAGAGTGATTGCTTTCGGAATTCCAACAATTGTACTCCATTGTTTTAAAATAGATATATAAATCGGACAAAACACTAGAATTTTGCGACATATGAGGTATATTTAGGTATGGCTGAACTCGACCCCCCACTTCTGCACCTCTCCTTATCCAGCCTACTTTCAAATAGCGCCATCGACCAATCGCCACCCTAATGGTATTTCTATATACATATCCGACATGCACCCATAACGGAATGATTATTAAGGAATAAATAAAAAATAAATAAAACTGTTACACTATTACCATAACATAACATTCAAGCATTGAAAATTTGAATACAATTACTTCATTCGTCTCATGGTCTTCAGAATGACCATACACAAATTCTGCAAACACTTATATGACTGGAAACCTAAATGTAGGATGTGCTGATGTTCATAAATGTAATGTTATGCCTATCGAATTTACATATCATTCTCTCCTACAAACAAGGTGTGCCGACTTGATATTTATCTATGTAAAACATTTATATTCCATCATCAGATATTAAATGAAACCGATACATTAACGCAGTTTTTCACAGAACCTCTCCACAACAAAATGGCCTGTCTGGGCTCTAAAATTGAGTACCGTCCATACAAGATAAATTCAACAATATATACCAATATTTGTGCAGTACCATTTACTGAGGCAATTTCTCCCACTATTTAAATCGACCCAATGCCCGTGCCTCCATAGGCATAATATACACATATGTTTTCTTTTGCTGATTCATTTTCTATTTTTACTTTAATGTGTGCTGTTATTCACCATTGTTTCGTTTTTTTATAGCTTCATCGTTGTTTTACTTTGAAGATCGGGCCTATCCACGAGACTGCCAGGAGGTACATATCCAATGTTCGACCAACAGCACCAGTGGGGTCCACTTAATACAACCAGATGGTTATAATGAAGCCGCATCATTGCAGAGCCGTAGGTTGAGAAAAGCGTGTAGATTTTTCGAATGTCCACCTGCTTCTTATTATTAAGCCACGGAACAGGCATTTATACCTGCATACTTATATGGCTGTTTATAGATGTGATTTGTTTTAACTAGAATGCCAAATTTGTACATATGTCATTAATATTCATGATATGCGCCCAAAACAATAGGGATCTTCTACTAGTCATGGCGCATCTACTTGTTAAGTATGATAATGATCCAATGTCGTTGTTTAGATAACGCGCTTAAAAGCTTAATGGTCACAAATTACTTTGTATGATGTCTTTTGGATGTATGCAAAGCAAGTAGGCCTACACTCGCATCCGCGCACATGCACTCACACACCGACTTGAATGGATATGTTCCGATGCTTCCTTAATAAAGACAAGTTGGTACATAAATTAAGTAGCGATTTTGGGTCTCCATATCTTCGAATATGTTTAAATTTTGATTTAAATTGTGTATGTTGCTGTATGAATATACTACATGTTACCAAATGTATTTGGGTTTTATTAAGTGGAATGTATCCGAACGAAGCAAACAGAACTAAAAGTAAAACAAAATGAAATCACAATGAAACAAATAACGCCATGAGCATTAATAGTGGGTTTCTTGTCATAGAAGAATATCATCACACTTTTGTCATCTAGATTTAGAAAATAATATATAATAATATTCATTTCTTGAAATTAGCAAATCACCACATGACCATGGAAAACTTGTTAATAGGAGGCCTTAGTATTCTCATTTGCTCATTTGGAGGTTGAAAGTATTCAGTTGATGAATTATTCCATAAATTACCGTACCAAGGTGGCATGTAGCTGAAGGCTAATATATGAGTAAGATATTGCAATAAGCTTAAAGTAACCAACAGGAACAATTTCGAAAAAAATCCATGCTTTAATACTCTCTGAAAGAATCTTCATAATTTGTAAATTAATCAATTCAGTGATTCATTAATCCCCACCCTGGTTACTTTAGGTGTTGATAAGATCTTACCAAGGTTTCTTTGCAATTAAAAATACAGTTGATTTAACAGGTACCTATAAGCTTTCACGATTTTGCCAAAAAACGAAAACCGGTATAACTGTCGCCGGATAAAATGAAATTCGACTATAACCAGTTTTTTCTATGTATGTAAAATCCAGAACGCAAATATGCACAATAGTGGTTCCGATGCTTTGACATGTTAATTTCTTTATGGTGGACAATTAAATCATTTTGGCAGGTTGGGGGAGCATACTTGTTGGCAGGTGGGAGGGACATCTAGACCTATGAGGTTACTTCAAGAAGATGAGGACGTTATAGCTGACAGTTTTGTAAAGTTTGGTCTTTCTGCTGATGATGTATACTGCGTGCAATGAATGTAACAACTTGTGACTGTTAAATGACTCAAATGACTCCAATTGGACTCGACATTGGAGCCAGGACTTGAAGCTTATCAAGTATGGGCCTCTACTGGCTGTAACCATTGACCAGACACGAATGGAGAGTTTGGAGTGTTATATACACATACGGTATACAACAACTTGGTGTGAATATAAACCAATCTGGCTTAAATGACTATGTACATAACTGTATAGCATGTAATAAAACAATATGTTCCTTACCTGCCCGGCAAGCATTTCATAGAGTAGAACTCCATAGGCCCACCAATCAACAGCCATACTGTAGGGTTGATATGCCACAATCTACAAAAAAAAAAAAAAAACACCATGTGGATTAATATTTTAACCTTGGTGACACTTTTACAAAAACGTTAGCAGACAAAAAACTTCTTTAATAATATTATTGGTTAAAATATATGATAAATATATAAATACATATAAGCTAAACATGGCATGTCACAGCACATAATTTAATTAATGGTATATGTGTGCTGCTATATTGCAGCAATATAATGTGTATATAGCACTGTGTGTTAGTTAACTATGTATTATCTTTCAGATGGTATTGATATATTAAAGGTGGTATTGACCTGTACAGGTGGTTTTATTCTCTTACAGATGGTGTATTGATATATTAAAGGTGGTATTGACATATTAAAGGTGGTATTGACATATTAAAGGTGGTTTTATTCTCTTACAGGTGGTATTGACATATTAAAGATGGTATTGACCTTGTTTAGGTGGTTAAGCTCGTACAGATGGTATTGACATATTAATGGTGGTGGTATTGAACTCGTACAGGTGGTTTTAACTTCTTACAGGTGGTATTGGCATATTAAAGGTGGTATTGACCTCGTACAGGTGGTTTTATTATCTTTCAGATGGTATTGATATATTAAAAGTGATATTGACCTCGTATAGGTGGTTTTATTCTCTTACAGATGGTATTGATGTATTAAAGATGGTATTGACCTTGTTTAGGTGGTTAAGCTTGTACAGGTGGTATTGACATATTAATGGTGGTATTTAACTCGTACAGGTAGCTTTAACGCCTTACAGGTGGTATTGACCTCATACAGATGGCCTTAACCTCTTACAGGTGATTCTGGGAAGTTATATGTTCTTAAATATATTAAATATAACGTTATACCCAAACCTATAGCTGAATAATGGCTGTACCTGAATTATGGATATCCATTATGGCTATATATTGTTCAGGCTATTCCACCAATTGAATTACTGCATTAAGTGGTATCAATATCTCATCATATATCAATCTCTCATAGGTGGTAGCGATCTCCTGTAAGTGAAGTCAATCTTTTAAGGGTGGCATAGATCTCATATAGGTACTGTATTGATTTTTGCATATTTACAGATGGTATTAGGTATTAACTAATAGAGGGGTTATGTTCCATCTAGTGGAGATATTAACCTATTAAAGATAATATTAATGCATTTCTTATTTATTGTTACTTTTCTAAGTTTCTGGTACCTCTAATAAGGATAAACAATTAACAATATAATTATGGTATTAACCTATTAGAGGGGTTATTGACCTCTTAGATAGGTTATTGAGCTGTAAGTGGTGGTATCAACCTCTTACAGGTGGTATTGACATATCAAAGGTGGTATTGACCTAGTACAGGTGGTTTTATTCTCTTACAAATGGTATTGACATATTAAAGGTGGTATTGACATATTCAAGGTTGTATTGACCTCGTACAGGTGATATCAACCTCTTACAGGTGTATTGACATATCAAAGGTGGTATTGACCTCGTACAGGTGGTTTTATTCTCTTACAAATGGTATTGACATATCAAAGGTGGTATTGACATATTCAAGGTTGTATTGACCTCGTACAGGTGATATCAACCTCTTACAGGTGTATTGACATA
>JAODAF010009658.1:0-12347 GCA_027574765.1 Molpadia intermedia
TGACCGCGCAACAGGGATCTTCACAGTAACTACAATATCATGTAGATAAATTTATTGTTTATCTGTTGTTGCTCAATTTCTTTGTCTTATGATCTATATTCAGTGTCAACTCAATAAACCGTTTACTCTTATAACTCAACTACATTTTAATAATTTGATTTTAGTCAATTGAAGCTCAACTGCAACTACATTGTAGAAACATGTTAAACATGATTTAAGTGTAAATTGGCTTAACTAGTAATTGAAGCAAAACAACTTTAAACGTCCTTTGTTTGAGACTTCATTCGCAACTTTGTTCTTTTACTGTCCATAGAAAATGCTCCTGTGGTCATCACATGCCCCACAGATAGAGAGAGTAATAATCAGATCTCCCCTGGTAACATTCTTGGTCTCTGGAGTGACCCTGGCTGTACTGGGTCAGGTCCTTTAACCGTCTCTTGTAACCCTACGTCTGGAAGTGTGTTTGGACTGGGCGTTAATCAGGTTACTTGCACCTGTACTGATTCTGTAGGGATCTTTGATGTTTGTACATTTACAGTTACTGGAGGTAATGTTTTTGTTGTCCTTCATTTGAATTTATGCGTGTTTACACTTCTCTATCACGATACTATAGTCTGAGTCTAAGTGAGCAATGTCCAAAAAACGAAGCTTTTGTATTTGAACGTTGCTTAAGTATGCATAAACTTTAGTGCATATATGATCAGAATTTAATTCATTCTCAGCTTGGTTCCAACAAATACAGTCAGGTCGGTGTGTGTGTGTATGTGTGCATGTGTGTGTGACGCTTAGTTTTGTCACTCAACAACGGATTGGTGGGTTTTTTCATAATTGTTGTGTAGATGTAGTATGGTGAATACAAGAACCCTGTTGTTTTGGTGCTCACCTTGTGCATATTAAAAAGATTAAACGTTGAAAAGTCAGAACCTTGAAATGACAATAGCTCCTCAACCGAAAGTCAGATTGTATTGAAACTAGTATGATGGTATTGAGTGATGATATGTACATGTCCATGTGTGTGAAATTCAATATTATACATATTAATGAGGAGGTGGGGCTTAATATTGTTTTGCAATATAGTTAGGTATGGTACGCAATATTTCAACGGAGTGATGGCTATTTGTCATACTTGCTGTGTAGATGTATTATGGTGAATAATATTGTTTTGATAGTGGGTACATGTATAGTGACGTGTATTAAATAATTAGCTCACGTGGTCAAAGTAATAAAATCTTCTTGCCTATTGGACTCTTGTATTTATTTAAAATAAAGACAAGACTATTATGAAATAACGAGACTATTATTTGATGATTAAAAAAGTATATATATATAATTTTCTTTTCTACAACTAAATAAATTTAGCCTCAGCCTGCCTTGGTGATATGAAATGTGGAGAAACCTTTCTTTGAGAAATATTTAGTTGCCATTGGATACTTACAATATGTTCTGTAATTATTCTACAGTGGATAATATTCTTCCAATCGTTGACTGCAGTGGACTTGATATTACCGAAACAGTGCGCTTGGGAGAATCGGGTCTGTCTGTGACATTACCAACCTGTGTAGCGACTGACAATTCTTTAAGAACATTTTTTGTGTCACAGTCACCCCAGTCTGGATCGTTCTTTGGTCTTGGCAGAACCACAGTAACAAACACATTTCAGGACCCCAGCGGAAACCGAGGAACTGGCACTTTCGTTGTTAATGTACAAGGTACAGCTTGATCTCCTTTTAGTTTCACCTGAATTCACGTAGTCACTAAGTAATATCTTTTTACTGTAAAGTGATTTCAAGTCTATATGAAATAAACTAAATGAATGAAGTATGGTACTTTGATTGAGTTGCATGCTTTTCGGTCATATAAGTTGTTAGGTCGTATTTGCCACCTTTTACGTTGTTGTACGGATATGTAACTATCACTGGAAAGTGGTTTGCGCCTTTTATATGTATAAATGGGTTAGGCGTATAGCTGAGTCACAAAGAGTAATAAATTTATTTAGTTTAAATTCTGTTCATGGTACATTATTACCACAAAACGACAAGATTTTCTCTCAAGTTTACCTGATTTTGCTAATCTCTCAGCTAGAAACATCATGATCTGACATAGAGTATCGTCAAAGTGAGTTACTAGATGCGAATATAAACGTGTCCGACAATTTACTATGACGAAATTGTAATGTTCTTGTTTTCTATACATTAATAAAAAATACAGTTGCTTGTCAGATGACATCAACTCGTTTCTAGTGTGTAAGTTCCCACACCTGCACATAATTATGTATAAACACTCTTTTTACCGCTTTTGTTTATAGCTATTGATATTGATGGTCCTGTAGTTACCTGTCAGGACATTCTGGTGACTGTACCGCTTGGCCAGCCTGGTCGTACGGTAATCCTAGACTCGTGTACAGCTATAGATGACTCTGGCCTGCCGTCAGTAATGGTATCCCAAGAGCCGACATCAGGATCATTCTTTCAACTCGGTACCACCAGTGTATTTGTTATTTTCATAGATCAAGCGGGTAACTCTGGAACAGATAGCTATACTGTCACCGTAGAAGGTATGGATGTGTATTTATGATTAATAGATTAAATTTGCTCAGGCTTTGTAATTGTATTTGTAATTAAGTATATTACCTTATTAAATGATCATGTGTATGTACTATCTATGAATCGTTCAGCCCTATTGGGTTTATTTATACGTCTTATATAATCTGGATTTATCAATTTGTTGCTTTGATGTTGATTTGAGTTCTTCCCAGAGTTAAGACCCATTGACCGTTAGTGATTCAAGATTGATTTCTCCACACCTGACCATTGAAACATTAATCAAATACTGGATCACAATTTTGTCGGTTGCCGATGAGGACAAAATAGTGTTCTCTAGAGAATCATTTCATCATTATCATAAAAGATATGTTTATGTGCCATAAGATGCTTTCTAACCAGTTCGCACTCAAATCAAATAAAGCAACTGAGAGTCCTAGTCATGTCTCAACAACACAACAGAGGCAGAGTAATTAAAGCTTTACACGTGCTTATGCAGTTCGGTATGACAACATCCTGAACGTAACGCTCGTTTTTTTTTCTTGAAGGTATTGATACAACCAATCCAGTAGTCAATTGTGTGGGTCGTGATATCATTGTGTCATCTGACTCCGGAAGATCATGTGCTGTTGTTACCTTTCAACCTTGCAGTGCTACAGATAATTCTGGGGCAGTAGCTTTAGCGTCCCAAAGCCATTCATCGGGAACATGTTTTCCTATTGGAATAACCAGTGTTTCATTTACATTCCGTGATGGTACTGGAAACACTGCTACGGATTCTTTTGAAATCACAGTTTTAAGAGGTAATTTGCACATGGTTTTTAAGTTAAAAAATAATAGCTCAAAAGAATATGTGATTTGAGTTATTTGAGTAACTTGTTTGTAACCAAATTCATAGAAGTTCTAATAAAAATAATTATTATGCGTATAATTGAATTTAATAAAAGAAATATTGACAAGCTTTCATATATGAACCAAACTTATTTGAAATAGAAATTAGTGAGATATATTCAAATTTCATGGCTGGCCAGAATTTTTTTTTTTTTAATTAGTGAATAGTTTGAACGTATTGTAGTATGTTATTATAATGATATTTTAAGAAAAAATAATTTCGTTATCTATTAACTCTGTTAGGATATAGATTCTCTTTAACGTTTCTTCAATAAATTTGGTGGCAGAAATAAACCTGATAAATTAGCTTAATTTTATTGATCTCCGCGTGAACCAGTAATCTAATGCGACGCTTCTTGCAATTTTATTGCAGTCGATACTACGCCACCTACACTGACTCGTTGCCCTAATGACATAACACAACAGGTGCTCATGGCAACAGGTGGCAGTATTGTACAATATAATGAGCCCATGGCTGTTGATGACTCGGGATCCACTGAAGTAATTAATGATCCAGGTTACGTCCCTGGCTCTTTCTTCTCCTTGGGAAGTACAACAGTTACGTACACTTTTGCTGATCCTACCGGAAACCAAGTAGACTGTTCTTTTATCGTTTCCATAATTGGAGGTGAGTAGGTATTAATGGTTTTATGTTTCAATGGATCCCGTGTTCCGAACGACCCCTTCTTCCTCCTGTTGAGTGAAAACATACATAGACTGTTCTTTTGTAGAGAACCATCATGCGACTTTAGATCAAGAATTATTAAGCGTTTTGCCAATTGCGACTCACCCCACCTTGTCAAAACTACCATAACCATCTGTCGTACCATTTCACAAGTTACCAATGCCCTACTATTCATTTGACGTGTCATATAGGAGGATAACAATATGTTCATAAATTTGCGCAAATTAGTGCCGATGGTCATATTTAACTTGAAAAATCTCTGATAAATTTGCATCATTCACATGCAGCGGTTATTTTAATAATACACGTGAAGCACAATATATTTAATGAATATAGTTCAATTTGATAATTTCCTTTATTCAATTCAACAGCACTTAATCGATATTAATAGATAGAAACTATAGAGTATACTACCAATGTTAGTAACTATATAATAGTACTATACCTAGTAGTATACCCATATTATCGCAATCATTGGTATTATATATGTACAGAAACTAAAAATAACCACTTCTGCATGGCAATTAGCCATTCAGCTGAATCTTTCAGACAACATGTTTGCTGGTCTAAACAAATAGAAATACATACATTTAAATACCATTTACACTTTAATACATCATGCCAAGAGTGCTCCACAAAACTATTAATATTACTATTAATATTTTACTTTCGTATTTAATTTTAGCGTTACCATAGAAGGTAGTTGGAATGACTAGGTTTATTATAATACGCACATGTACATGTGTTTGATATATGAAGAGTCGAGAAATCTTACTTTCCCCTTTGGATGGAGGCATTACCTGTTACGTACATGATCACAACAACTTCTACATATAGCATTTTTGGGAGGTATTGAATTATGTGAACGTAACGACAAAATACATGTACACCATTTTACCCGAGTATGTTCGGGTAATTAAAATACCTGCCTAAAAACACACCCTGAAAAAATAATAGTAACTTGCACAAAATAATATTAAATATACAGTCGAGTAAAAAATAAAACTATATCAATTAACCTGCCAAAAAAATGAATGTTTCAGGACTGCGTTTGCATATAATGTTCTGGATTTTGTTACCTTAATCCTTAATGGGAGTAATTCATGCAATGCTTTATGCATTTGGCTTTCACTGATGATAAAGGTTTTTCTTATTTATTCATTGATTATTGCTTACTACCTTTAATTTTCTTTTTTAACATACAGTCAACCCCTGCAGTACCTCTTTCTGCCTCAATGGAGGGGTTTGTGTAGCACTCTCTGTGTCCGATACACTTTGTATTTGTTCAGGATGTTTTACTGGAATAAACTGTCAGTTAGGTAAGTAAGGAAACCAGTTATATTGTTAAAATATATTAGCCATCAATTGTGGAATGTTTTTTTGCTTGTTTCAACAATCTCCTTGGGTTATTGTGCAATATTTCTCGCGTTTAAGAAACTTGTAGAAAACAACTTATAAAATAGATGTCTTATCCGTAATGTATTATTAAAGCATGACCGAAACAAATACCGCAATTAGAGTAACACATCGTTAAATGTGAATAACATGTTGTATAATGGTTTACTCATTTGGCTGATATTATAGTCTTAAAAGAATGCATACTAATATTTTTAATTGGAACAATAGGCTACATAATTAGTTAGCCTGGAAGAGTTCATAAACACTATATCACATGTGTGACTGACTGTGATATTTGATTTACAAGAAATTTTATTATACCTTTGGTAAATATTGTAGTATATATTACTCCTATAAGGCAATGAAAGAATTTGCTTTAAAGAGTTGTTTTGAATTGTTGATGTTGATGCATTCAATCATTTCAATGTCTATTATTGCATACGTTCTTCCATTTAAACGTAACATCAATTATTATTCCATTTTATTCAGCAACTGGAGCATGTACTGTGAACAGATGTCAAAATGGTGGCATTTGTGTGCCCTTTGTAGATTCCTGTGATGCCTCTTATTGTTCGTGCCGGCCCTGTTTCACGGGAATTACCTGCCAGACTAGTAAGTTTTTACTTCATAAAGATAAGACTTGTCAAAACCCGGTGTGAAAGAACTAGAATTAGTGTTCGACAAATGTTATACGGGTCAAGGTGGCTGGAATCATAATTAATTTAAATTAATATTTCATTTATAGTTGGAAAATGTATGTTTTTCTAATCCAGCTGAATTCGGAATATATAGGTCAAATATTGGTACACGTATACATTTTGTATTCAGGGTTAGGGGTTATTGTAGATAACCACCAACCATTTACCACACACCCTCTATAGTATCACATTACCTCAAAACACTCTTTACATTACATTATGTGATTTATTCTATATAACAATTTATTTAGATGTTGATGCATGTAGAAATAATGAGTGTCAAAATGGAGCCAGATGTGTACCTGACCCTCAAGAGTGTGACCTCTACACCTGTCAGTGCTCGACGTGCTTCAGGGGAGAATTTTGCGAAATAGGTTTGTTAAAGCTTTATATATCAATAGTACCTTCCATGGAAAAACCTGGCTTCACTAGGCTACCATAACAATAGCTCTTTACAATAGATCGTTTGATAGCTTGATTTAATATTATAATAATATTTATAACCTTGGTAATCCACGTGATATAAACGTTCTATTCAGTTCTTACTGTATATTGTATAAAAATAAAATACTTTCATTTGGTAAACTACATATATATATTTGTTAAACTGAATCAAATGCCCATGTATTAAGGGTGTCGAGGTTTGCAGAACACTTTTTCTGTTGGAAATTTACATTTGGGCTTAACTGTTTAATACCAATAGGTGCCTGAAGATGCTCTTTCTAGTTTGTATAACTACCATCTTGATTTACTTTCAGCTATTCCAGACCCATGTAATAGTGCTCCATGTCTGAATGGCGGGCAGTGCAACAGGCTTCCTGACTCTTGTTATAATTTCATTTGTATATGTTCATCTGGATACAGCGGAGAACGATGTGAAAGAGGTGAGACTACATGTATATGTACAGGGTTTATTGTTGCAGAGTGCACATGTCAACTATTACTCCGATGCAAACCTTGATATCTGCTGAAATAGTATATTAACTTGACTTCTTTCTTACTTACCCTGCTGCAATTTGTATTCAATGAGGAGCATTGACTAATATTTATATTATATTTGGCTTAATAAAATGAAAATAAAAATCCAGGCTTCATCCAGCAAACGTTTGGAAGCATGGCTGAGAGTGTAATGACACCAGATACATTCTAGGCTATTCTTATATGGATTATTGTAACTATGTTTGTAACATGTTTGTAACATGTGAACGCGAATTAATGATGGGAGTCTAACTGGTTTTCATGTTCATATACATGTTTCAAAATGTGGTAAATGAGATATCCAGGATTTCCTTGCTAAACTTTTAAATTTAGATTACATTAACCTAATGGTTTCTAACCTAATGGGCGTACTAACGACAAAGTAGTCAATATGAACTTTATCGGACAATATATACACGATTTTCATGAATCATTGGTAAAATTCGGATTCTATATTTATTTACTCAACCGATGTCCACTTTCGCTCTGGGAAATTTGGAATTCTAGACCTTTCAACACACACTCACGATTTAAGACTGTCAGCTATGCAGTAACTTCAGTTCGGTTCAGATGTTTTCAAAAAACGTTATTTGACAATCCACCTATAAGAATCGTATTAGTTTTACTCATGCTAGTCTTGGTTTACAGTGATCAACTTTTCAGATCTTTTAGAAATATAGTGTTGTTATTTCTTGAATGCTAAAGTTTAGCAATTCTTGTGTTGGTGAATACATGAATTCTCTTCTCATATTTAGTTGTGAATGTTTTGGACAACCCTTGCAACAATTTTCCATGTGAGAATCAGGGGTCCTGTGTCTCTTATGACAGTACATATAAATGCCTCTGTAGAGAAGACTACACGGGAATAAACTGCAGACAAACCATAGGTAAGATTAAACTCATTGTTGATTGTGTGTCAATGCTTTATTGTTGTATTTTACACATAGTTAAGTAAAAGTGTATTATAGGCATATATATATATATATAAATTGTATTGCCACAAGCTCTACCGACTAAGCTATCGAACTCTGCCGGTGAAAGCCATTGCAGAAAGGAACAAGAACCTGACGTAACCCAAGATTCCCCAGGCGCCATTAATTTGACTCTGCAGGCCGTAATGAAATAATGAATGATGACTATATCGACAATGACAAGTACAATGAAAGGAATTGATTTATTTGCAGATTTTAGTCGATATATTACTTTGTTACATAACTGGGTATTATTGTTCTGTCATAATTACTTGACTTCATTTCAGAAGTACATCATGCTATATCTTATAAAACGTTCTACATACCCTGATGAATAAACCCAAATTCTCTTAAATTCAAACTCATGTTGGAGGGTTCAGCACAACTACAGTGTGTTTTGGTGGTAAACAATACTTTCTTAGCTATATAATTTGGTATATTTAGATTACATGTATGAACTAGCTAGGGACATTAAATGGTAGACATGGAGTAAGTGAAAAGTAAGCTTACACTGGTTCCTTAACACGTGGTAAAGAGAGTATGCCAGTCTTATTAAATGACCACAATTTAGACTTAAATTTAAACGTTGATCTGATTTGATTGACAATACATGTGTGACTCATTATTAATAATATAGTCAGAATAGTTCTTGTAAAATTACGAAATATCCATCCATAAACCCGACATTTAAATTGCTAATAAAATAATGTTGATTCACTGGCCAAAAAATAAAATAAATTTTATTTTCATTCAATTCCCACATTATTTGTTTTCTTCTCTACTGTATTGTCACTCCATGCCTTACAGTGTTATCCTTGTTATACTTAATTAAATCACAATGTACAATAGTAGTTATAGCTTCGAAATACACACATATTTGTATTTTATTTTTACAGCAAGCAATTTGTTTGACCCCTGCATAAGCTCACCATGTCAGAATGGTGGCAATTGCTACAACAGCTATGTAAGAAGCAGTGGAACAGTCAACTACATACCTCAATATACATGTGTATGTGCTAGAGGCTTCACTGGGCAGAGATGTAGCATACCAAACAGTAAGTAACATTCATTTTATGGATTATATTAAATAATCTTAACAGTAAGGTTAACATATTTGATATCAAACTACAATTTGGGAGTCAATGATAGAATGTTTCCTAATTATGAATGGTATTGGTTTGATACTTAAGGTATTGTGTACTGTATGTATAGTTTGCAATCATAATTTCATTGATGTGTGTGATTACAGATCAGGCGCCACAGTTGAATAGATGTATCACTGGGAACGTTTGTCAGAACGGAGGACAGTGTCGGAACAGCTACTGCAGCTATGATGAAAGAATTGATTTCTTCTGTGATTGTTCGATTGGATTTATTGGGGAAGTTTGCTCAATACAGTGTGAGTACATTTAAGAACATGAATCTTTAATCAGACCCATAGAGTTGGTGTTGTTTTATATCAATAGACAAACAAATAGATGAATTTTATCCATAACATTAATATCATAATTGGCATTTTGATAAATTACCTTGTACAATGTACTTTTGTTTCTGGAAATAGTTGTATTGATGCTGACGTACATACATTTAGGCCTACTATACTGTAAAAAGGGTCCCCGACTGCACTTCAATTAAAAATGCAATACAACATCATCTGCCAGTGTCACATACGTGCACATTTCTCTATTCTTTGAAATGTATTGCCAATGATTCTGGTTCCCGGTTCCCTCTCTTTCCCTCACCCACCCATCCGCGTTATGCGTGTCGCCTTGACATACCGAATATTCTTTATTGGTTACGTCTTGATTTGGTACGGACGGTACCTCACACACCCAAGACAGATACATCAACTACTTAAGTAGTTATAATGGCTATGTATTTTATGGCAGGTCGGATGAATATTAAAGATTGGGCGAAGCCGATTGTAATTTTAAAAAGTCTTGTTAAGAAGAATTGTTGTAATCATGGAAATTTCAGTATAATTTCTACTTTAAATTTCATTTTTCTGATACAACATTCCATGAAATTTAATTCACAGTTATGCACATATATAATTTGCTTTCTTCTTTATCGCTGTCAGATGGGAATCCTTGCTCTGTATCTCCGTGTAGTAATGATGGTGCCTGTATTGCCTTCAACCAGTACTTTATCTGCCAGTGTCAATTTGGCTTCTCTGGCACAACATGCGAAGCCATGGGTATGCATTTTCTAAAAGGTTGTGGAGAATACACTACAGTCGTTATATATATACCCATAACCTATCAACACTTGTAGTTATGTTTTTACTGGGGTTTCTCAGAGATGAGTAAAGTGTTTATATTTATAATAATATAACATATAGCCGGAGTGATTGCTAACAGCCTATGTAACCATGGTATGATAAATAAATGTCTGTTATGTAATATATCATTAGTAAATTTACCAATATATAAAACTATTTTCTACATAAATCCTTTAAATACACCGAGTATTTAGGGTGTATTTCCAAAGGTAGAATTGAAAGTAGTACAGAAAAGTTTGTGTGTATATCTATGGAATACATTGTTCAATTGGCAATCCCGCTATCCCAATAAGTGTATGTTGTATGAGTGTGATATGTTGACTGTACAATGTATGAAAATTAGCTATTGTGATTGTCATTAATATGATGTTTATGTTAATTCAATATCAGTATATATGTGATTTAGTTTACTATATGGTGCTACGTATCTTCCCATACCCTCATTTATGAGTGGAGACACCGATTTTCAGACATATCGTTTAGTTTACCAGTAAATCGTTCATTGGTGGTGTTTTGAAAATAGAAACCCAATATAGCGAGGACCAGTTTATTGAAGTAAGCCTTTGTATTTGAAACTGGATTTCAATAACAAACTAGTTAAACTCTCTTTTTAGTTGACATTACACCACCATCTATATTAGAATGTCAGCAACAGCCCCTGGTAGTCCAGGCAGCCCCTGGAGCAAGTGCAGCCCAAGTCAGCTGGAGTGAACCCCGGGTCACAGATAATTCGGGTGACCCAGTGATACTTATCAGCGTCAATGCTGCGCCCGGTGCATTCTACCCCGTTGGCACCAATCTCCAGGTCCGATATGTCTACGAGGATGTTTCGGGGAACCAGAACAGCTGTTCATTCATAATCTCTGTTATTGCAAGTACGTTATGAACTCGTTACAAATATGAACTCTTCTTAATATATTTCTGACAAACAATGCGTCTCAATAAACTCGATCTTTTCTTTGTGGTTTACTCGCCAAACGCCATCTTAAAACATAGTGGTCGAGTGCGATTCCTTGACTTTACAACATTTGTATTTGCGCCACTGAAGTGTCTGTGGATATTGACGCTATATTGTGAAGTGATAACCTTATTGTTAGCTATTATCAAATATTTAATACCAGTGCGATTTTGACTGTAACATACTGATACCCACCCATGCAGGGACGTTGCTAGGGTATTGTGATTGGGGTGTAAATATAGAATTACAATTTTCCAACTGGGTTGTTTCCTAAGTAGTGGCACTGTACCGCAAGTAGACTGAAATATTGGTCACCAATTACCAACTGCCGTCCCATGAAATCTGAATGTGATGTTATATAGCAGGGGTTCCCAATTAATGTGTCAGGCGGGCCAGAAAAATATATGAAATTAAGTTGTGGGCCACTGAGTATCACCTCACCAGTGGCGCACCCAGATTTCTTTATTGGGGGGCTCAGATTTTTCAAAATTGGTGACACTATTTAAGCAGAGCGCCACCATCAGTTGGCGCGCATCGCACCAAGAAAATTTTAGCTAAAAATACCTCCTAGATCGGACACTTCCCAGGCCTTGCAAGTAACCACCTGAGACATGGAAACACTGGCATATAACCCTAGCCTGGCTAGGCCATTGCATCAGTATCTTTTACTGTGTGGTTATGTTGTTAGGCTATGGTGGAACCCTCCTCCCCCGTTTTGGAAACTCTCTGCAAATTTTTACAAGAAAATATGGCAGTTTACATTTGAAAACACATTTTTATGTCTTTGTCATAACTTGAATATATCTGAACAGATAACTTTTATAACTTATATACATTTTTGTTACGTGAGTGTAATATACCCACAAAGGACATGCGTCAAATAATACTTCCTATACCTTTCTCAGTTAGACTCAATGCCACACTTTCAAAGATCTAGTCTTTGCCCA
>JAODAF010009769.1:0-12346 GCA_027574765.1 Molpadia intermedia
AACCATACCTGCACTGGCCGATTTAGCAAAGACTAGTCATTGTACAGTATGTGTACATTATTTGTAGACAGTTTTGAATAAGAAATTTGAATCAACAGGATATATTAACAATTTCTAGTTTTCCACATTGACACTCTTGAAGGAGAAACTGAGAATGATCCACACATACAGGCAGTCCAGTCACTTAATATACAAGATTCATATCTCTCTATTATATTAATCCGATCTTAAAACAGATCGGAGTGGCTGGTGATTAACATTCCAAGAACTCTTACTGGTCTGGTTATTTCCTGTCCCACAAGACTACACACCTAATGGGAAAGTATGCTGGTACATTCAACTGGCCAGCTAGAATGTAGTTCTGTAATTCAGGACTATAGCATATTGTTTTCAGACACAAAATGATTCATATAGTAGAAGTGTCAGACATCTAGAGATTGTTGATTACTGAATCAATTCAATTCCATTTTGATTTTAAATAAGCAAGGCGGAACGTTTTTTCTTTCGATCAGATTTTAGTGGGATTTGTCCAAGGGGTCCCACCTGGATTTTCAAGCGTCGACATGTCCCACGGTTTGCAAACTGATGCTATACATATAAAAGATACTTTCTTGGTAAGGTATGGTACGGTAATGGTAAGCTCACTTCACCCCAGGAGGGACATCATTTAGAAACTATTAAAACTGTACCAAGTTGGTAGAAAAGTGCATTATAGTATAAAGGTCAGGTAAGGAATGAACAAATTAATTTATAATTCTAGCTTATATTATAATAAAATATTTTTAAATAAAAAATGTTTATTGGCTGCACTATAGTCCCTAAAGCACTAAATGAAACCAGCAACTTTCAGACAATCCAAAACTTTGCAATTCACACACAATAATTGGTTCACTACTGCACTAATATGCAGGCATTTCTTGATTTAAATGATAGGCCTACTGTAAAATGTGTAAATATGAGCTGATTAAATACTAAAACAGTCTCCTCCTCCTAAATAGCACTGTTAAACCCAGAAAATTCACTCCCTAAATTGGGGGTACAGCCATATGTTCTATAATCCTTCTGTCTCATTTTTGCAGTTGAAGGAATCTGTGCATAGCACAATTTTGCGACAATATTATTTTGTAGGTACAGTTAAGAATATAGATAATAAGCACGGCCACTAAATCTTACACCTATATCAGCATTATAACAATAAGGCCATAATATAAGATGTGGTTTACAATATTGTGTTCATTCTTCCAGGGAATGGCAATTCCCTCCCTCCTTGAACATTTTTTAATTGCCACTGGCCAGGCCCACTAGTGTGTCCGAATTACAAGACTGTTTGAACTCACTAAAAATAAACACTTGCCAATAAGTTCAGTCAACATTTAACAAGGGTGAAAACTCCGCATGGGGCATCACTTGTTTGCTTGAAGCACAAGGTGATTTGATACAGTTGCTAGGTAACCGATTATCAGGTAGTGTTTGGCCTTATCAATTTCATGTCCTTATAGTGAAATGACCACTGAGGACTCCCGCTGTTAGAGCATGGAAACTTGAAGAAATCCAATACAAGACTAGTAAGAAACTAAGAATGCTTGTTAAATTAAAATAATTGTCAACCTTCAATACAGTTGACATTAATTTGAAACTTTTCAGTAATCCAAATTTACATGAAAATGAAAAGTTGTGATTTGCCCAGGCCCCAGGCAATCGGTGCAATGTCTATACTTGACACATCGACACACTGCTTGAAACACAGGCAGGACTTGTAATCAACCACACAAACATTGCACATTAATACTCACTGACCCAAATGACAAAAGTCTTTTGTGGGGTTCAATGCTTGAATATAATGGGAATGGTGTGTTAGGCCCCTTTGGATTCTCCGAGACTGGAAGGTTGTGGGTTTTGAGTGTTCCTTGCAATCCTTGGTCCTTGGATATAGTTAGTAACCAAATACATACTAGCAGCATGTTGCTGGAATACTGCACTATCACTCGCAATACATCATGGTAAATCCTGTTTCATTTTACACGGTCAAAACAATATTTGTCAGTTTGTCCAGTGCTCTCAATTCTGTATGAGTCTTCACCAAACTTTGAATTGAATTTACTGGATTTGACATATGATAGAACTTCTTGCCAAAAAAGGTCATAGATAAAGACCACTTTTGCCTAATTCTTTGGGGTAGTCTCTATTTAGGAGTCCCTTCCACAGTTTATTTAGTATCAAATGTGGCCAATTTAACAGGAAGGATTATCCTCTGCGCTGAATAACCCCATTGTATGAGGTATTATTGGCAGCAGGAAGGGATTATCCTCATATTATTTGTGTAAGCAATAAACTAAGGTTGTGGCCAGTGATATAATACACTCTACAAACTTTGTCAGAGAAGAGGCATTTTGTAAATTAACTGAACACCTGTGCCAGATAATAGTCAGACCAGACAGGATATATGGCATTATCATGTATACATCAGTGACTGAATAAATGAAAACTGATGAGTGATGACTCATCTTTGTTGTGTAAAGTGACATTATCCTTTAGAGTATATGGTACTGCTCTTTTCTGTGTCAAATTGTAAAAAGGTTTAATCTTTGGAGAAAACATTAAAGGTTAGGAATTACCAGCAGCTCTGTCTGGGGATTGCAGGACGTGATTATAAATTGTTAGAAAATAGAACATGGTCTGTAAGCTATATTGGTAGAAAAATTACATTAATAATTGCCAACTTTAAAACATAATTTTCAGTATTCTTCACAGCAAGTACTCTGTGGTAACAAGTTGGGTCAACATTAACTGAAGGACATGATACCAAATACTGGTGCTATGGCAAACAACAACTACAACTTTACCCATCTTGAAAATAATAAATAATAATATATGACAAATATCTATTTTACAAATCTAAGAAAAAGAAAGCCACTATGAGTGCAGTTGAACATTCAAGTGTTCTTTGTTCTCTCAATGTTCATTGAACTGCATTACCAGCATGTTCATCTGAGTTTGAAAAACAAACATCCATACCAAGCATTCCCTGGATGTTCGTCACGCCATTGTTTACACCAGCAGTCTTGAAGAACGACCCATATATCACTACTTCACTTTCTTTGGTAGAGACTCAGGACATAAAATAGGAGTAATGAGTAACTACTGATAGTCTTCAGATATAGGTACCCATGCACCTATTTAGGGTGTATGAGAGATGCCAGTGTTATGCCCACAAATTGGCCACAATGCCCAATTATTATAAACATTCCTGATACAGTACCTTGATGCCCAATCCCTAGTACTGACAGACAAACTCAACTAAAATTTAGTTACATTTTGGGCCATAACTTCTATATTTTTGTGGATCACTGTCAAAGCTTTAAAGACACAATAAGAATGTGTATTATGTGCCATTCTGATTTCTGTACCATCATTAGTTGAATTTCTTTGCTATTAAGCACCTGCTCAACAATGGTGGAATCCGGCTCCATTTCCCTTGAATTCGATCGGGTTTTGTTTGTAGTACTCATTGTTACTGAATCAAGCATAACGTCGAAACAATGGGTGCACAATAAGTTGTGCTTGATCAGAAAATATCACTTTTTCTGTAGTCTTGCTAGATTACAGTAGGGTAAAGAATAGAAGGTTATCAATATCAATGCAATCGAAATAGAGTTGTTTCAGAAGATATTGATCACTTTATTTTTAGTTATTTTCCTGTAGGCTGTAGATAAGCGCCAGTCGGTTGTAATAAGCATGGTCTTAAAGCATGGTCTGCCAGTGTTCAGATAAAATGTCAATTACATTAAAATGCCCCTGCTGCTGTACCTTTTACATACAATATGTAAATTAGTTTCAGCAAATGTAAACAAATGTCCAGTGCCTACAATGCAAGTAAATACAGAAGTAAGTACTGCCTATTTTGAATGATATTTAGTTTAGTCTGCACTCTGTATACATTTACTTTTATTCTCAATTTCTCATGCAACCAAGGTGAGTGTTCAGGTTAATGTAATGCTATCATGCTAATACTTTATATGGACTGGAGATAATATAATGCTACAGTAGAAACTTGGTTTGTGGTTAAGATTCATCTACACTCTATGGCTGTAGGCTACTGTAGGTACTAGGGTATTTGTATAGTCATACTGAACATGTTGTTTGACCTCTGCCTGACCTCTCAATCTCATGTTGCTTGCTTGATCTTGCAACTACTGAATATGCATAGATCACTTTGATGGACATTGGGATGGTGTGTCTGACACTTGTGGCCTGTGATAATGAGTAACGATTTGTTTTGAAATCAACATCAACCTATTTAAAGTTATTATTTGCAGAATGTGACAATGATAACTTTCACATCATGGATGAGAAGGTGGTACCACTGGTATGGCACAGGATTAACATATAAGCATAGGAATGAATCAGAATAACATTATCCTGAGGATGTTTGTGCTTGAAAAAAAATCATCAAATGCATTTTAATACCAAACACACATGACGAGAAATGCTCATTAATTAGAAATTATTCTAAAGTACACACTGTCAAATGCTGTAATGCCAGATAAGCCTAGAATGTTGCTTGCTCAGCTTTTGTTCTTCCGACAGCTCATTCAGACAGCACCTTCAGTAATACTATACCTGAACTGATTTCATCTCCTAGCATCTATGTGATTGTATTAATTAACAGGAAAACATTTTGAGGTAATACTTGTACTCTATGTAATTCATACTGATATATATATAAGTGCTATTATATTGAGATAAATGAGGCCAGTGCAAATATACAGCACACTGCACTCAACTGTTTTGCCTTGATGGTGACAGGCAGGGATGATATTAATTCAGCAGTGGAACTATGATTACCAAGAGTCAGATCAGATGGCATTAACCAGACACATGTTTGCACAGGTTCCTTTCCGATTTTAGGTACTTGGCATTCCATGAGGATATTGGTATATAAATGAGTTTGACTGGTATACTAATTTATGTCCAGTTAAAATTATATGTTGTCGACCAGCACGAGGTAGAGGGTGGCGGGTTCAGACCACCAAATCCCTTTCTCACTATGCTACTAACTGAAACCCCCCTCCCCCACCAGCAATAAATTACCCTCTTCAGTGTTAGGCTGAAGTGCTGAATGTGCCTAATTAGCACCTAGGAAAGATAATTCTAATGCATTTGCCAAAAGGAATACACTGGTTTTGTAAAAAGATGTTTCCATTTCCTGTGTCCTTACCTACAAGCTATAATTGTTGTGTATTGAAACCCAGAACCCAATTTATACCATGCCTAAAAGTATGTGAACTCCGCTGATACACATAGCACAAAGCTTAGCATTGTGCTGCAGGCAGTCTTCACACTGCTTCAATGTGTGTCAAACTGTGTAAAGCTGTTATCTGTGGTTTGTGGTCACCGAATATGTGACTAATTGTGTGTGAATTTCAGACAAAATACAACAGAACAATAGGCATGAATGCAGTCATTATTTGTAGACTTTTGTCATTAATTGTGCTTAAACTGCTCAAGTAGCTACAGTATATTACACCGAGCTAGGTGGATGTGTCATGTGGTGACCTCAAAGGTGTGTAGAACAGTAATTACATTTTTTCAGGGATAACAATATATTTCAGGACATTGGGAATTTTGGTAATGAACAATATTTCAGCATTATACTACTTTGGCTACAAAAAAATACACATTTCCTGATCTATAAGAGTGGGTGCCAGCTTCAGTAGCATAGGAATCTTTCTGAAATTGGGGAGGGGAACCAGAGGGTAAACAAGTTATAGATGTACTTCACTATACCACATATTCCCCAAATGAAAAATTCTGACTATTGGGAGAACTGGGGAAGGGGGAGATGTTCAATTTAAATGCAGCCCATCATGACTTTTTAAACCTAATTATACCATTATAGTAAAAAATCAGCCATTTTGGCTAGGCAGTTTCCTTCTTTGTTTCTTCTTTTTATGGAAACCAGTAGCCCATGCTCCAACATGACAATTCCCCGGCCTCCCCTCACAGGAATTATATATTACCTTCTCTCTCAATTTTCAACTAATTTTCTTTATGACTATGAGGAAAATCTGCATTGCTTTCAGGAAGCTAAATGGACATGGCAAATACAGTATAAAAGTGGAAACACATAGCATTGTTATTGCTGTCAAACGATTTAATGGGTGACACTAGTTATTGAAAATAAATTTTATAAATATTAGCTGACAAAAAAGTATTGTTCCATTAACTTGGGTCTAAAACCATCAACAGAAGTTTCCAATTCCAATAACATTCATGGAGCTGCCAATTAATTTCAATGCCTCACAATTCAATTGTCCAAGATGTAACAATTTAATCAAATAAAGCTGAACATGGACTATGCTAACTTCTTTTCAAGTTTTCATTGTAAAACTTCTCAGTATCAAAAGTGCTGGAATTGTCACATGTAGCTTTTTATATTGAGTGATGGCTGCTATCAAATGTGTAAATATAATGTTCACAAATATGAAGAGCTATGCAAATAAACTGGTTTGTACTATGATTAAAGGCAAATACTGACGACATTTCCAGATTTATAAGCAATATGCACACTGTGTAAACTTAACTTTTAGCTTTGTCGGTACTACTATTTGTATGAGTCACACTTCATGTAAACATTTGGAACTAAAGCCAGTGATAACTTTAATAGTGAAAAGTTTGTTTTATTATAATATCAGGTAAAGATTACAGTCTATGCCTTATATTTTGAGGCATGGAATAGCCATACCACACTTGTTTGGCATTGTGCAAACATACAACTCACCTGTACCTATGCACTCATGTAATATTACATGAATTCTTTAAGGTACCTTTTTACCACCGTATTTGCAATATGTATTCCCTTCTGGAATAGATCCATATTTCTGCCATGCTTGACATGGTATTCATCATTTCTAGATTTGTTTACAAGGATTTTACAATACTGTACAGTAATGTACTTTTGTTCAATACTTTCCTCAACAAGGATTTCTAACACCTGGACACATCCAAATCCAAAAGATTAGATGAGTATTCTTTAGTTTCCTCATAAGTATAAAAGTATAGTTTGGGTGTTAGATTAAACAAACAATAAACAACTCCTGCAAGCTGCAGCCCAAAATTCTTGTTCCATTTTCAAGATATGGTATTGTTCGTTTAATTAATCCATAATAGTTCATAGATACTGCCGTTTTAACTCAAATGTTATTCTTTAGAATTTGCTTCAAAATTTCTTGGTAAATTTTTTTTTTTTTAACTGAAACCTTTTTGTAATAACTTTTTTTTATTTTGGAAATTTTATCTGATTAAAAGAGAAACAGTAGACAGTAGTTACCAGAACTTACAATATTTGAGTAAATTTTAGCTATAATAATTGCAAAACCACAAATGACTTGGCTACTGAAGTATTTGTTTATAGTAGACACACACATAGTAGCCATGATGCCTTTAACTGGCCCCAGACTCATGGCCATAACTCATTTTGGAACATTCTTTCATTGAGCTCAAAACAAAATATTTCTTTCTGAGAAAAATATAGAAATTACAAACCTGGGTCAGACGAATTCACAACAGTGACAATGAATTCATAAAGATTTTGTTCCTCAAAGTTCAGCGCTGTCTTGAGGCTAATATTTCCAGTGGATTCATTCACATCGAAAAGCATTGAATCCGTCATAAATGTATCAGTGTCCCTGGGGAAGTCGATGGTCCATCCAATTACCATATCCAGAGGTGAATTTTCTTCAACATTAATTGAAACAGGGTCCAAAGCACGTTTTGACCGTGATTGCTTAAAGTGTACCATGTCACTAGGAGGGTACACCATATCATTTTCATAGGGTATTATTTCTTGAGAGTTGGAATAGACTAGAACTTTCACATGAGCAGCACTCTCCGAGGATAGAGAAGGGTTACCATTATCCTGGGCGGCTAGATAAAGATTGAATTCCCCTGGTTCCTCAATGGGTTCTTTGAGGAAAACAACGCCTGAATGAGGGTCGACTCCAAAGAAACGACTCTCTGTAATAAGGAAGTAAGACACATCTCCATTGTCACCTGAATCCCGGTCGATAGCATGGATGCTGGCTGCTTCAGTGCCAACCAGCGATGACAAGGCAATGCTGAATTCATTTTCTAATTGAAAGAACTCTGGTGGGTTGTCGTTTTCATCATGTATGTTAACCCTGATATCAGCCTCAGCCATGTCTGGATTTGGCCCATCCCCGGTAATGAATAAATGTAAATTCAAGAATGCAATCTCTTCTCTATCCAGAATCTCATTGGTGAACATTTTTATCTGACCGTCAGTAGATGAAACCTCCGTAGAGAAAAGTTCACTTCCCTCCCCACTCAACTGCACCTGTAACACTTGCGTATCACCTCGCCAAACTGACAAATTTTCCAGCCCATGCACTTCCGAACCTATAGGACAATTTTCCGCTATTGAGGCAATGCATGAATTTTCAGTGAAATGGAGTTTGTTATTGACACCTGTAATATGCACATTAATAAGCTCCTCCCACTCCCCGTGGTTATGTTGAATAACTACCATAACCCCAGTCCTTCCTTTATGCAGTAACGTCTGTAGAGGATACTTCAGTGAGAGCACGCCCTCCTTAGATAGTTTGAATACCTTAGTTGCATCATCTACGTGTCTGAGTCTAACAGGCCCATCACCTGTATCTATTGTGGCAATTTTATATCCCAATGGAGCATCATAAGGCACTGATATTGAAGAAATGGCCAGACTGAATATCGCTGGAAGGATAAAAAAAATGTAAAACACCAACGCAACAAATATTGTCCTGCAGTAGGCCATGATGCGAGTCATTGGGCTTAGCTGCAAGCCCTGCGGTCAAAACCCTTGTAGCTTGGTTGTTGGGTCTTCGAAGGAAAGTTGTTTTCAATAAATTTGTCTTCTTAACACCTGAAAAAGCAGAAACAATTGCATTGGTGTATACCAATCTGTTCTGTTCTGCCATCTAATAAACATTAACATATCAAAACATTAGCTATGATGTAAGGTAGACCTAGCTTACATAAAATTTTACAAAATGAACAAATGGGTGCAATAGGCTATTCAGGTTCACAATATGACTAGGCCTAAGTATAGTTCTTTTTAAATTGTATATAACCATAAGATCAATGTAATTTTATTCAATATAATCATTGACCAACCATGGGTTATGTACTGCATCAGTAAACGACTGAAAAAGCGATCGTTTATCGTTTAATCGCTAATCACATTATGGATTCCATGAAATATGTCACCACAGCCGTAAATATATAGCATATGCCTAACCTAGGCCTACATGCAAGGCAATGCATTATAATAGTACATGTATGACAGTACAAACATAAAGTTACCCTAAACTTACTGTTATCATTGTTTACAAATAAATGTGAAGCTTTCAAATTCCTTTAGCCTAACAGTTAGGCCTAAGTTCCCCTAACAATTAGGTTATGTTTGTTCACAGTCATAGCAGCTATTTCACAATAATAACTGCAAAGTAGCCTATATAGGCTAGTGTAATAAAACTCACCAACTTTACGCTATTCAATTACGCTTGCGTCACTTTAACTACAATGTGAATGGCCTAAAGCAATTATTACTAGGGTGGCACCGCTGCAGTAGCACTCACTAGTACATAGTAAATGATACTAGCAGTAGCACTTACAAGTTGCAGGCTAGTTAGGCTAGTTGAAAATTCAATATAACGTTTTTATATACAATGTTCCTTCCGTGTAAACGGAGATATATTTTTTAATGTGATTTGATGTAGTGGTGTAACTTCATTTTAATAAAATATCACACTGAGAATATTAAAGACCTTTAGAAGGCGTGAACTCAATGAGTTGACTGAACGTCAAATTTATTCTCAAAGAGATACCGGTAGGAATAAGGAACAAGGACTATTTGAACAAGTGAACCGATTTCTGTTACTGATATAATCATAAACGACAAGCAAATATGTGCACAATTATTTTAGCAAATAAACTACAGAGAAGAGATCTTTTCTTCAAAACGTATTTAAAAAAGGGTCAGGTCTATGACTTTCAATTCAGTGACGTCAACATTTCAACTATATTAGTCACAACAATTTCTGATGGCGGTTACCAAGTTTACGTGAAAACATTTTAAAAGAAGTTCGGGGTTTTTCCCGTTGTTACATAATATTAATAATAATAATTGAAATTTATGTTTAAATCATCTGGGAACACAGCCAGATCAGAGTCGTTATGTCTCGTCGGTATTGAGAGTCGGCGCTGTTCTCGAGATTAGTTTCGGAATGTCCCGGTCTGGAAGGTTGATCAGGTGGATCCTATCAACACCCACCCCCACTCCCAGCTGCAGTTGTATCGTATATAAACACATACTTAGTTACAGAGCGACGAAGATCATATCGACCATGCACGCCATAAATGGGTTACAATTTGAGGAGTCAATTATCATAGAAGGCTTCTTCCTCTTTACAATGTAAACCTTTCTCTGCTTTTAAAATTATACCTCACTCCAACCCTACCGGGCCTACCCAAATCTAGAGATTGAAAATGCTTTTCGGATCATTACTTGTTTTTAAATGTTGACTGGTTGGTATAAACGAGAAATCTTTATCAAACATAATGATCATATAAATATGCATAGCCTATTTAGCTAGCACACTCCATTTTCACTTTCATCCCACGCTACTCTGTCTGGGTGTAACCTTTGACCTTCCGCACAATACCCCAACACGACCAACATGAATACAATAACTATATATATAAGCTCATGATACGAAAGGAAACCATGATGACGATTATCTTGATATAGGCTACTATGAAATGTTGAATTATCTCTCCTAAGTTTTATGATCAATGTTCATAAGTTCCTTGATCAACTACACATTTATGTCAGACACGTTTATCACTTATTTGGTTACCGGCGTCTGGCGGGACTCTGGCCCGGGCGCGTAGCCAGGAACATGACCCCAAATGTGCATCGGAGCCCCATGATCGTCGCTCAGTGCGCCTTGTATCGTCTCTCAATGATTGTTTTTTGTATTCACATAGGCTACTTTACATTAAAGAAGGGGGTTGACTTCAAAGTGTGAACTTTCAAACAAACTGGCCAAATAACGCGATACAATTTCAATCGAGTTTGAGGGGCTGGAACTCAGGGAAGAAGCTATCTTATCCATGAGGTCAAATCCTTTTGACAGCGCCGTGAATAATGGATCCGATTCCGATATAACTCGAGTCCAGACAATGCGAATCCCCAACCAAAGTACATGCATGAAAGTGTATCCACTATCGAAATCGGGCAGTGGGACTTGGAGACATGAGTTCCCCTCAGCACCCTCGATACACGTGCCGTTTTAATCGAATTTTTGACATTTTGTCAATGAGGTCAAATCCGCTTTTCAGCCTGAGACATCTTCATGACAGTTTGTCTCTCTTTCATAACTCCACGAAGCGCCGGTAAGTGATGGTTAAAGAGCAGGTCTGCTATTAAATAACCTATGGAAAGTTTCAATTGAATATCGTTCTCGATATCCCCTGCCGTTCAATTAATCGAAGTTTTGGCAAAAATAAAAATTTTGTCACTAAGATCAAATCAGCCTTTTTTCTAATGGCAGACATATTCAGCTTTCAGTTGATGTATGTCTCTCTTCCGATTTTTTTCTAACTCGCGTATATGGAATGTTTCGTAAAAATACATGGTATAGGCCTAGTTCTCGATACCCGTGCCGTTTCAATCGATTTTTTGACAGAAGTTTTGTCACTGAGGTCAAATCAACTTTTTCTGATTTAGCAAAACCCAATACTTTGGAATTCTTTCTTGTTGTCCGTTCGTTCGTTCATGTTTCTCCTTATTGTCCGATATTATTGCCCGCTCTTATTGTCCTCCAGCTTCAAACAGGTTGCCATATTATGTTCCGATGCTCAGCGCCGCGGCTCTGTTCCTGAGCTTTCTATATATACTTCTTTATGGCTCTGTACCTACTAGAGCCGTATATAATTATATGTACAGATACGGCTCTGTTCTTATTATAGCCTCTACGACTGTTCCAATCCAGCGTCGTACGTAGAGACTGTGTTCCTACATAGTATATCCTGTCCTCCCAAGGGTGTAGGGCCATGGGCGTCCGCAGGTAGGGGCAAGGGGGGGCTTCCCCCCCCCCCTGGAATTTTGATAACCATTTTTTTTTTGATACTGCATAAAAAATTTAAAAAAATAAGATGGGAATAACAATAAGACTGATTTGTTTCGTGCTGTTTCACTTGACCCGTCACTTTTTTTATATACAGACTAATCAGTGTAGGTATATAATTGTTTCTTCTTTTATACTAAGTATCACAAAATTTG
>JAODAF010009880.1:0-12344 GCA_027574765.1 Molpadia intermedia
TATTAAGCATGTTTCCCTGTGATGAATTCAAAACTATTATTTCAAAACGACCATACACGACAGTACCCGTATTTTATAGGTTAGCGTCGTCTACCAGCTTTGGATCCTTTCGGACTGAGGTCGGAGCAATAACCCAATCTTTTTGAAAATTCTTACGATGTAGAGTAGATGATCTCTTGTTTTTGAGCAAACGGTACATTGAAGCAGCGAATAATTGGAATATAAATAGTGACCAAATATTTTCAAATATATTTCTCAAATCATTGAACAAATAACGTCTTCACAGCTTTATACAAAAAACTTGTAACTCTCTATTCTTTCTTTCCAGGCAGTCTCGTCGCTTATATACTGCCCTCTTTCATGAATAATTTATTAGATGATATCAAATTATGCCTGCTGCGACTATTGACAGTGGTACCAATAATAAAGCAGATAAAGTCTAAATAAAACTAAATAAGACTAAAGATAATTATTTTTTAAGTAATTCCCATAACATATGAAGTTAAACCAATACTCAACCAATACCAGTGGCCATCATGCATACCAAGTATCAATTCTTTTTAATATTCCCTCTTGAAAATACCATGCTCACAAGCTCAATAGTTACATGACAAACATACGCATGCCAATTTGGCATATATAACCATACATAGATAGACATATGTGGTGAATATTAATTAATTATTTATCTCTTAAAATTAAGGTTTGCAAATTATTCATACTTGTGTCGGTGTTATACGTAAATGCAATTGATTACTTATGTACCTTGTTTGTGTAAATTAATGACAATAAAGTATTGACGGAGATATCCCTGTGTAGTGTGTATGTACAAATAATCATATGTACAATGCTCTACTACTCCCTATCACTATATTGGATCTCCATCTTGTTCTACATTGAGTTCCTTATATTTGCTTTAATATTATCAACTGTCGTAGCAGGCAATCTCCATATAAAGTGAGTGCAATATCCCAAAGGATTACACATCTAACTAAAGTCCATGAAGTATATATCGATTAGGCTGGCCATTGTTTTAATCATCCAGTGGGTTCCTTTCCAGACTTATTTCAGCCAACCAATCACAACCTCTCTGTTAATGATCTTGCCAATGAAACGTCGTCTATCTTCTTCCTAACAAAAGGACGGAGACCACTATTACAATATTGACGGAAACGTAAGTATTCACTTTGGTTAACCTGTTAGCATTCAGTTTGCATTTTTTCCGATGAAGACCATAAAACATCAGAATCGATTTGAAACTGGTAATATACAACGGTGCTCTGTTTAGACGAGTGCACGCATACACCGATGCACGTACTTTCTTCAGCTGAGCACGTACACAGTTGCCACATCATGTGAATATTTCATTCTATTTTTACTCAATATCCAAAAGATGCAGCAAAACTAATAAACGAAATCACCAACTGTAGTAAAAATGTTCCATGCAGAGAATGGCACATTCAAATTTAATTTCGTAATTACGCATTTTCATGAAGTCAGGGCACTAAATGTGGTAATTATCTATATTTCCAAAAAAATCATCTAATATATCATATTTCTCAAGCTTTATCTAACTCTAAATTAATTAATAATTTAATTAATGATATGCTATTGTGCACTATTTCACATTATAAACATTTGAAGCAAATAAGCCATACAACCACATAGCCTCAACAGGGGACATCTTCATACTTCATAGACATTCCAGAACTTCCTTTCAATCGCTTTTTGCTCAATGTTTAAAACAAACACGAGCATGCATTATTTTATGTGCATCCATGCGGATCATCGAAACAGAAAAAGGTGTTTTTTTAAGATAGGCAATAACAACTACGACGTCATAAACACTAATAACACCTCGCTCAATCTTAGTTGATTGATCTTAGTCGCGCGCCGTATATACTGACACGAGACTGAAAACCGATATAATGGTGGTAAACGCTATAGAATGGTGGAAAAGGTTGTACTGACTTGACACTTTAATTATAACAATCACTGTGGCCTACTATTACAAATTTAACATATTTTTGATTCGTTTGGCAACATGTTCAGGGTCAACCCTTATTCTATTATTGAATATCATCAGCTATTCTTTGTATTCTACTCAGTGCCTATTCTGCTATAAGCATTCTCCCTTGGTATATGCCCTTAGCTAGAGCGCCGCGCTGTGTGCAGCTTTGCTTCATTTCTCGTTTTGCAAACAAGCACTAAAGATGTGCCTCTAAAGTAGGTCTTACATTTGCCGGATGCTCTTATATATACTTATTAAGTAAAAAACAAACAATTATTACTAGCCTACCTAAGCTTCTTAATCTCCATGAAACCTCATCTCTCCCATTAAATGATGGTGATGATATTAAAATTTGAGACGTTTTTGTCATGAATTATATGTGCTACACCAGACCCAACATTGCATCTTACTACTACATTATCAATAAACTCATTTATCGCTCATAACACAGGCAATGTCTATAAGGTTTATAAAATTGTTCGCCTGCTTCTATTGGCCTGTGTTACCATGGTTCCATATCTTCGCTTAGTCGAGCGAATTGAGTCATCCCCGGTGTCTACTGTCACTAACAGCTACCCGATGTTCGGCTAACCCCATTGCCTCTCTGATTCATAATCAGAAATTAAACATAGCTAAGCATGTATAACTGCATGTAATTCTTAATTTACCCTCTTAACATTTGCCGTCATTAGATATTCCTTGCATTTGCATGATGCCCATTTATTTTATATAAATCTAATTTAAGATATTGGTCATACGACATTATTATATATATTATCTAATATAATATATTGGTCATACGACATTATTATATATATTATCTAATATAAGATATTGGTCATGTGACATTATATTCAATATCTTCCCTGTGCCGGTGTCCTTTCTCTTTTCAGCATGATGACGTAATCGCCTATTGTGGTAACTGGGACATCCTAGTGTGAAGTGTGAGGTTTGGCTTAGTATCCGAGGTACACACGGCTGTGTATTTAAATTCTTCAATATTTCGAAAACCCACTTGGTACGCCCTGTTAATGTTCAATGCAATATATACCGGCACTCCCATTTCATCAACGTATACTTGCTTAATGATTGCTACTTTTGTCGATATTTGTTAACGTTATTCCTGATTCATGAGGAAAAACCACCTAATTATTTTACACCGATATTCAGTACACCATTAAGTCATTGTAAATCCGTATAGAAGTAAAGGCAATAATCTTCCATCTGTAAATATATATTACAAAACTATTTACCATCGTTACGGAAAACATTACGTGCAAACGAGCTAAACATATGTGTGGGCGTTGCAAAGTTGTATATAATCCGACATGCTCTGATATATCCAGGCGTAACCCTGTCTAGTTCTAGTCTGTTTTACGCAAAACAACATTCCATCCAGCGACTAGTTAAACCAAATGTTTGGTCGTTTCACTGTGCACAAATATAGAAGCCAACGTATTCTTATTATGTTTGTGTATCCGTGAATGGACGACCTTCGCATGCATTACTTACAAGCTTTCTATTTATATAGTATATTATTTCAATAACACAATGGCTTTCATATTTTCGCAGGCGAGTCGCTATTCTTTTTAGTGTAATTTACAACAACATCTACACAATCGCTGATATTTAGACCGTTAGTAGTTAGGCTATAACATACATAAATGATTATTGATACGTGTATTTTTTATGATTGCTTGCACCGTAAATTCTAACAGTCTAACACTAATATAATACGTTTACTGCAGGTAGAGTTACACGTGTTGTAACGTGTGGAAGACATATCAATAACATATGTAACAAACATTACTCATCTATACATTTCAGCATCGTCCTCTGCACCGAAAATACAAATGACTTGGACTTGAAAGTTGTCGCTTCTACATTGCATCTGACTCATATTTAACAACGTCGCGGCTACGGGTTTTCTCCTAACGGGAGCAAGTTGCGGTATTTGACAAACAACAGCCATCCAACTTTAATATGTTTGATATTTAATGTATAGTTAGATAAATTCATACAGTTAGGTAAATTAATATGTTACAAAGCATGATCTCAAATGTATCAAGTAGTTAGAAGACGATCCTCTATACAGCAAACTCGAAATACGAAATACGAAATACGAGATATTCCTTTCATTTATGACAATGATTTTAATTTGTGTTACAATACAGTACAATATCGTGTTGCGGGGATACATTGGTAGTCATACAAGGCCTGGAATCGCCTTAAAATTTTGTTAGACTAGCTACCTAGCATATTTTAGCTCGAAGTTGTTAGCGCACTTTGGTTTTTGACATTTGATTAGAGCAGCATGCATGGACGTTATTAAGTCGTCACCCCAAAGTTTAGGATTGAGATTATTATTTTATAATACATTGCTAACCTAATTGCAACTTAATATGGCGTTAAAATACAAATATAATTGCATTGCAAAAGATTATATTATCTCTATTATTAACTAAATGTATATTAACTTTATTATGGTGGCGTTCTTTATATACTACTATAAGCAGTTTCAACAATGTCTACGTTACCCAATTGCGTTCAATACACGTGAGTTAGATATAAGTGTCCGAATCCCTAGCATTATTAAATTTTAAATCGGCTATACATTCTCTAAATGCATATACGTTCTTAAGTCGTCACCCCAAAGTTTAGGATTAAGATTATTATCTTATAATACATTGCTAACCTAATTGCAACCTAATATAGAGTTAAAATACAAATATAGTTGCATTGCAAAAAATTATATTATCTTTATTATTAACTAAATGTATATTAACTTTATTATGGTGGCGTTCTTTATATACAATACCCAGTTTCAACAATGTCAACGTTACCCAATTGCGTTTAATACACGGGAGTGTATTATTATTACATTTTAAATCGGCTATACATTCTCTAAACTCTTGGGGCAGAAGACGTTTCCGTATGTTGCTAATTAAGAACGTTATCCTCGATCTAGCAAACCACAAACTCCACCCTATTTTTAAATTACCAATAATTTCAAACATGATGTAAAAATAAGTTGATGTTCTGTTTGGAAATTATTCCTGGGACCATTTCAATGTGAATATATATTACTGCTGTTTGTGCATTACGGCATTTATACTCGATGACACTGGATTCTAAGCAATGGTTATTCGGATTATTCCGATTATATCTGATTGATTTAATAAAATTGATTACCTGTTTATTTAGTTTAGGCATGTATGGTTTTTGTTATTCAATGATAAAGCCCATAGATCACTGACAGAACATACCTAATTTAATTTCGTTGAAATGCCTCAATATCAATTGTATCTACACGATCATAGTTACCAAGAGTTCAGTCAAAACCTCATTAGGCATCAAAACCCAAATAATTATTGTTGAAGATACTTAAGAAAATAAATTGAGAAGACGTGCTACCTTAATAGTGACTTTGTACTTATCATTGTATGTATTGGAATATAAAAGCCACTAGGTCAAATGTTCTCATTTCCAACTGTGCGTTACCCAGTGACACATCATTGTCCACATTTGTAGACGGGAAAATTACCGCCTGTCAACATTCACTAGTTCATCTGAGTGATTGACATGATCCAATGTGTCTATGGGGAGCGCCTGTGTATTTCGAAGTACTCTCCTGTTATTGGCATCGTATTGAATTCTCCTTGTCATCTCCTCTTTGTGGTAGGTCTGTGGTTCATATTATTTGTGAATGTCCTCCCTTGAGCTAATGTAATATGATGATCCATAGAGAGCGTAGTGTGTCGATGTGTGTGAGAAAGAACAGGTACATCGATATCATTGCATTGTCAGTTTGCAAAATAAGTGTCCAGTCTGCCTTTACTTCTGTTTTTATGCACTTCTGAAAAGTGAACACAGACTTAATCAAATAATGCATTCACATCTTTGTGGTTTTACTATTTAGTGAAACATCATCAAGTGCCTATAGGAGATCAGTCATGCATTATGTAGCATAGTGCAAATAAAGGACTCTTCTAATTCAACATTATCAGAGCAGTTATATTCTTAGGGTATTACTTCCCACTTGGTATTTTTAACATACCTGCAAATAAAATAGTATCCGTTATGCCTGAGTCTGCCTATTCTAGTGCAGCCACAGCTCCCAACTAAAAATGAATGTTGCTGAATATGATTGGTTGTTTTAGAAAAGATAGAGCGCAACTCTGTATAAACGCTGGTCGCTTGCCCAGTATTATCTGTCACCTGGATTAATTCATAAAGTTTTTTTATTCTTCTTTTTTACATAAGACAAAAAGTGAAATCGTCTTGGATTATTTTATTTTCGTCAATGACTTTTGAGGTTTAATTGAGAATAAATGAGAATTTGCCATATTTCAAAGAGTTTTTTTTACAACGTTTTAATAGCACAGCAAAATTTAAACATGATAATGGTATCATAGATTTACAAATGTTGTGAATAGAAATGATTCTGAAATACAGACATACAAGCTTAACTACCAAAAAGTTTCCTTTAGAGAAAATAGTGAACAAAATATATATCAATAATTTACGTAAAATGTCTAATAAAATAATTTACGGTAGACGTTATAAATATACCAAGTGTCACCATAACCAGATAAAGCGCAGGTTAATATTTATGTCTATATATTACAACACTAGTTGTGAAATTCAGGTCATGTCACTAAAATAGTTAGTACCTTTCCAACTTTCTGTCAAGTATTATTTCCTTCTGACATAATGATGTATGATTCAACCTTTTCATTTTATTCTATTAAGTTTTCTTTTGGGTATGTTTGTGTGTATACGATTGTTGACCCAACACTTCTAGGATTTTATAGGCGTAAGGAATGGACATTCATGCAAAGGGTTTGTCAATATTGCTGCAAGTCAATTCGTCATAAGGTGAGGTTACAATAAAAAATATGTCTGTAACAGTTACCTATTTACTTATAATTCAACGACAATAATTTGTTATTATACCGGTAATTTGTTATTCCATTAGGCAATTATATATAATATGTATTTAAAGCGGCTGTTATAAATTTGGACTTGCTTTTCGCCTCTATTCATGCTTTAGTAATTAATCATGTGATTTCTTGTCGTTTTTCAGATCAAGTATTCTAAAAACAGTATTTCTATATTTTATTAATATTTATAGGCAGCATTATTGCATATTAAAAGTCTCATTCAGATAACATAGCCTATTAATGGCATGGAAGTGAATAGAACAGTTTCGCAACATTTCTGGCATCATTAAGGTGGTTTTATTTTTATGGTTTGCCGCAACTTTGAAAATGTTTTATTAGTTTATTACATTTCATTAAACTTTGTAATTTGTTACAATGATAGAAAGATATTTACACTAAGTTTTTTTATGACAGTTAAGCAAATGTAGATTGGGACGTATAGTGACATATAGTTCTCAATATCACAAAGCACATGGTATTTTTGCTGTATACTTACAGTATAAATGTTTTGTCAATATCATGATGGGGAAAAACAATTGAAAAACCAAAGCTAACTGGAGAAGGTCAAAGTAAACTCCACAACAAGGTCATAGTCAAAGGGAGGGGATGGCATAAGGGAATGTGGGTCATGTATGTAAAATTAGTGTAGTTTTTGCAACCCAAGATATATGACTGTGCTCTCTCAAAAGGCATCATATAGGTTGTAAGGCAAACTTTAGTTTCACTACCATCGGTACGGGTAGTACAAGGGCGTTGATTCGGCTATTGATTCAGCCGGGGTTTTTATCTTCTTCTAATATCGAGTATATACCAAATTATATTAAAGCATTGATAATATGTTGGAGTGGCCATAATAATGCCAACGTAGTTTAAGCTGAGTTTAGTAAAAAAAATATATAATCAGGTGATATTACTTAAAGACATCCAAAAAATATGTTCATACTGAGCCAATGTATCACTTTAACTTAACACGAGGGCCTTCTAATAAAGCAGGGTTTGCTGGTAACACCTCGTAAGGATAATTAGTACAGACAGTTTACTGTTAGTGTGAGATGTAATCGAGCGTGCAACAAAAAACGAAGGTCACACGTCAGTGTACACTAATAAGTAGCTATCAAGCGTATAAGTTTCGCAGTGTGTACATATTACAATGACTTACTATTAATTGCAATCCTCTTCACGCGTGCATACCCACACACATTGTGGTGTTGTCAATAAGATGGTTCTGTGTTACCTAATTGGCTTTAAACGCAAACCTACCCCCGGTTAGTACGTGGAAGAGTATTTAGGCTAAACATGATGGCAATAATTTACAAATGTTGTTAAAAGGAAGGATTCTGAAATACAGACATACAAGCTTAACTACCTAAAAGTTTCCTTTAGAGAAAAATAATTTAATTTAATTAAGATATAATAATAATGTACCATATCGATTTTAGTCGGAAAGCTACATTCTACGGTTCTTAAATATAAACATAAAATCTTTGATCAGAATTTATATCTATATAGATTAGTGTAATATTAAATCTTACTTGACATTATTTCTTATATATTTCAACATTGTATAAATTGACCTCTCTATAAATATATACATGTACACCTATTTCAGTATGGGGATACAGAAATAATGAAGTTTAGTGTTTAGCATAGCCAGATATATGTCAGATTTAATGCTAACACTCGTAAATACTTTACGGTACCTCTATGCTACATATAACTATATACAAGTTGTGCAATTCAAAATGACGCTAACCAGATATTATTGTGTAAAAATATATATAGACCACATAATTGTATAAATAATACATAACTACAGAATGTGCACTTTTGTTATTTATTGTATATTTTGTATATGTTATTTATTTTTATAAAAATTGTCAAATTTGTTTAATTTGTCAGCTGCAAATTCAATTCTAGTTGAATTCTCTCAACTTATTCATTATGGAAATGGGACACTTTTCAATTGATACCAGAATCTTCTGGTTGGGAATTACTAATGCAGTTACATTTCCATTTTTGTCTACGTAATCCTACTAAACTAGTTGATGTCACTTATTCTTAATTAACTTAATTTCACGACGAACTAGTTCATCAAACCAGTTGTTACCCGTCTGTAAGTCTGCAATCAATGTTCAAGTTTTATGATAGTGTCACTCTAGTATATTCTTTATTCTATATCTGGGTCGATAACACCAGTAGAAATGGTTATCACTGCATCTGCCTCATCTTCTGGTGTAAGTTCTTTTTTTGTTGCCATACCAACACACGACGCTATGATGAGTACCGCTCCAACTGCGCTCAGCCAATCAGGCACTATAGATAGGAAAATATATTGCCATAGAAATGTTAGGATGACTTCAGAGGTTGCTATGATACTCACGAACATGGCGACCTCCACGACTACCGCCATGTAGATTAACGTTTGTGCGAAGAAATCCGAAGAACCCAATCCGACAATATACCCCCAATCCATGTTGGTCGGAAAGGTCCATTCACCGAGGGCACTACATACAATAACGTTAGTTATAAACACTACTATAACATTGAAAAATAGAATCACTACAGGGTGAATGCCAAGAAGGGACTGTTTTCTTGCGGCAACGACGAGAAGCGCGAAACTTACGGCACTTCCGAGAGCGTATATTGCACCAAGGAGAGGATTCTCTCCGTCTTGTACGTCATCGTCGTTACCAAAGATGAACGGCGGCCTCGCGATCAGAACAACGCCACACAAAGAAATGAAAGCAAAAAGAAAATCAATGATGCGTAAACGCTCCCGTAAAATAATCCAACTGAAAATACCCGAAAAGATCGGCATGGTGTAGATTATCGTTATTGAATCCCCTACTTGCATGTACTTCAAGGATTGCAAAGCTAGCGGTAATCCAATCGCTAGGAATGTTCCACTCACCAACAGGGAAAAGTATTGCATTTTAGTATTCGGGAATTTCTTCTTTGTAACTACGATTCCTATCAACGCCAACTCCATTACTATGACAGCCATAACGGCACCAATTTCAAAAATATTTAGAGAATTGGTTAACAATTCCATACACATATTTTCAGCCGAGAAAAAGAACGCTGCGCCAGTAGCAAATATCATCCCCCTTCTTCGATACAGTACTTCGCGCACACGCAAGCATATAGTTCTGTTATCGTTACTTTCGTGTCGTTTGGTGACGTCATTTTCGATATTATGCGTAGAATCAGTATCATCGTCGTAAGTGGTGCGCGATTTACTGTCAAAGTTCCCGTTACAGCGTGTAGTTTTGTCGGTGGTAGACGACGGAATATTTGCATGTGTAGTAGGATGACCGTCAACTGGAGAAGTATTGTTGTTAATCCTGTCATTGTTTGGTGGCGGACTAGGATTCTCGTTAAATTCAGTTTCAGGAAGGTATGCTGGATTTTCCATGTCTAAGAAAGAAAAATGAAAGAAAATTTAAACTTTTTTATTTTCCTTAATATATATATTTGAACCACTGCTACAACTTTGTTAATAAAAATACTACAACACGACAGTTGTGACTTTATAATGACTACCAAATCATTTGACATCGTAAATATAATTAATATTGGCATAATGGCGTAAGAAAATTATCTTCAATATCTAGACGTGCTTAGGTATTGAGAGAGGGGGCAAACTTTATGTTTGTGTGCGTGGCTTTGAGCAACTTAAAAAAATTCTGACAGTTCATTTGGGGTGCAGCAGGGGGCAAAAATTCTGAGAGAGAGGATGTCGCACCTGACCCACATCTGGTTACGCCAATGGTTTTGTGACATGAAGCCCTGAATGGAGGGTCACTAAAATTGTTCTTGAAGGTTCATAGTTCCCTACAGAGTTGAAAAATATAGCACCACTTTGCGTCTACGCACTCCCCCAGGTTGGCACTCACTTTGACTCCATTACAATGCCCATCCCACACACCTTAAAAAGTAAATTGACGTACTAGAATAGACTACAGTATAGTAGGTGGAACTCTTAACCAAATCAGTTTCTACAACAATTTATGATTGCTTATTCACACCATGACGCCAAAATCCATGGCGACATTAATATTGGTAGGTTACTGAGTTGTACTTGTCTGCTACTAGGCAACATTGCCTTCTATAGTAGTATTGATTATATACACGTACAAATTATTATGATTTATTTGGCATAATTAAAGTGGGTGTTTATTCACCAGTAATATTTGGTATTTGAAGTTAATTCTGTAACACAGGCTAGAATTAACTAGTTAAATTTATGTTATTAACTGTGACTTCATCATATGCCTAACTGACCAATGCCTAACTGACCAATGAACTATATGTACATATTTGAACAAGGTGTTTTGTAAAATTGTATCTATGCTTTAGGAAGTCTACTTTCCACATTGTGGCCTATAGTATTTTTAAATCATTAAAAAAATTACCTAATTTTTAAAAGTGTAAAATGTGGCCAGACGCCCACAAGTTCCTCTCTTGGAGTTAGATAGCTCATAAAGAGGGGAAACTTGTGAAGAATCTGACCATGCCTTCCAATATTAAAATTAGGTCATTTTTCATGTTTGTAATAGTTTGTAAATGGGGTAACATAAATTCATCGAGTGGGATATTCATGGGGTCTGGGATCCAGAACCACCTGGTGGGGAGCAGCTCACTTTCTGTGAATGACTTAGGTGGCCTAAGTAATTTTTAGCGGTCACACCTTCTAAGTTAAATGTCATTATCTCCCCGACTATATACCCTTTATACCGAAATATCAGATCAGTCATGTTTATCCTTGATAAAGTGGGGCACATACCTCTGCCCCCTGTTCCCACACAACGTATAATAAGGGTGACAGTCGGGACGCGCGGACCCCTTTTCTTGTCGACGCCAAAAACAAAACCTTTTATTAAACTTTTTTGTAACACACTGGGTCAGCATCTGATCTTGCTAACGAAGTCGAGTCTACGCGAATGTTAGAGATAAACAATGTATATATTTTGTCTTTAAATAATACATCCAATTATATGAATTATTGGAATATTCTAGAAGTAAACCAGTTATAGCCTATATAAGCAACTATTTTACACTTTTAAATAAAATATACCAATATATTTTATTAAGTATGGAGGAAAATATCATGATCAATATCACCCAAGTCATGCGTCGCTACAATCATGGCGGCTGGATTGCGAATATTACTTATGAGTAATTCAATATCATTAATATATTAATGGTTATGACGAGCAGAATACACCCACGTCTTCACAGTTGGACGGAGACTGTCAAAGCTGCAAGTAGCTACAAGAAAATTCAGCCACAGCGTGGAAGAATGCTATTTTTCGTGCTCAATGAAGGGTTAATTGCCAAAATGTAACGGACTTAACCTTGACGTTACTCATTCTTAAATTGATTCGCTA
>JAODAF010009991.1:0-19444 GCA_027574765.1 Molpadia intermedia
ACAACCTATTTTTTCAAAAGGAGGAGACGTGCCAATGGCAAAATCTAGGTCGTGCCTTGTTATACCTCCGGTTGAGGTTGCACCCATTTCTAGGCTTCTTTGAGCATTCACTGCTCGTCTATTAGCCTAGGGTCACGTCGGGAGTTCTCGGACACTTAGTCACTCACGTTAAAACAAACGATTGAAAGAAACAGTCTACCAGGTTGAATCTAATGTAAACCCCACTAGAATAGTGTGTATAGGCTAGGCCTAACGTTAGGATACCTGCTGTAATTCTGCACCGCAGTTGCTTAAAATCGGCAATTTATATTACAGAATTTCACAACTTTGACAATTTTGGCAGTGTTCCAAGTGGAAAGAAAATGCAGATAATCCTATAATATGCTATTATTTTGCAGTTTTACATGTAAATCGGCTGAAATAAAGGTGTTATCAATCGGCCAATGTTGAATTTACCGTAATATTGTCCAAAGCCAGTGAGTTTACTTCTAACGGCACAACACATCAAAAATGAAAACACAGGTGCATGTCGGGAGTTTTCGGACAGTACACTAAGTGCCATACACTACTGTACAAAGTAACTGCATTAGTGGCAATTTAGTGCAGTGCACTTACTCATGACATGTGCATTTTAAAATTGCTATCTTTAACTGTTCTGGGTTTATTTTTTGAATCAAACTTGGAAATAATAACCAAAAAAGTATTACCAACATGGATATAGATACATTTCCATCCAATTTTAGAGATTTGAAAGAGATTTTAATCAGTTTTGACACTGTCCGAGATTACCCGACAGCGTCCGAGATTACCCGACAGAGCAACATATTTTGAATGACGTCATAGCTCTACCTGGTAACTACAGCAACAATTTTTTGGGTAGATATGTGAAGCATACAGGACTGTGCTAAAGCTAATGACCATAGCCTAGGGCCACTACTACACTGCAAGAAAAAAAAGACACAAACACTGAGATCGTCTGAGAACTCCCGACGTGACCCTATCAACGACATTGATACTACTAGCTAGCTGGCCGTTCATCTTCCATCCAAAATTTGCGTAAGGTACACAGTAGGCTAGCACTCGACAAAATATTAATTTTTACAATAATCTTGGGAAATTTCAAAATTCAGGGACATTTTTTAAATCAGGGACATTTTCGGGGACACTTGTTCATCGGGGACGGAACACTGGAATCGGGGACTGTCCCCGAAAATCGGGGACGTCCTTCTATAAAATCTTTTTTGTCTGGAATTTGGCGTATAAGCAAACAAAAATCCATGTTTAAAAATCACGCCATAATTTTCAGAAAATGATATTTTGATCTGAATAATCATAATATCAATTTGCTAACCTTTGGTTAGGCTAGTAACTTTGATTAAATTAATGATTTACTGTAGCCTAGGGGGCATATCTGTAAAACTGTAATAAGCATAGGCCTAGGCGTATGGCCATACTGGGAAGGGTATATTTCATACGCCAAAGAATTGCGCTAAAATGTGTGTACAAAATTTGTATATTTATATGCTGACACGAACACAAATTTTGTGATGCGCCAACAACATTACTGTTACTCCAATAACAAAACTACCAGTAGTGGTGGCCTACTGAAGGAATAGTTATAATGCACTTGTCAATTGTATGACGCACCCCTGCAACCCCCGGCAAGGTGAGTCATTGTACTGAGGTGGGTCAAGAAATTGCGTGGGTCAAGAAATTGCGTGCATTGACGCACCCCTCAGTCACCTCTTTGACTGACATAACATGTACAAAATGACTCGCATGCAACTCTTTGTACGTATATACAAACAATACTTTCAAAAGAAATTCTTCATTGAAGAGTAGAGTAGGAAGCTCCACCATGGGTCCAAAACAAGTATTCAGGCTACAAATGTACTATGTTGACTTATTTTGTAAGACGAAATGCTGTAGTTGAACATTTCTAGTAACATCATTTTGTCAAAACCAGTTCAATATTTCTCTCTTCTTCATTCGATAATCGATTGCAGAGGTTTGTTTGTCACGCGTCACACACTATGGACAGGAACGGGGGGGGCATGTCCCCCCTCTAGCGCCACCCCTGACTAGGGAAATATGTTCCATAATATCTGACGCATTGTGGGAAGATTACAGAATTTTGTATGGTACTGTGAGCAACAAATTAGAAAAAGCGTAAATTGTTAAATTACAATGCATACATGTTGAACATCATTGGGGCCTAAAATAAAGACCTAGGGGCCTAGTTTGTGGTTTTTCAAGTATTGTGGTTTTCATGATATAGTCAGTATTTAGTATTTATTTTGAAATGTCTTTTCCTTAAAGTTAAGATATTACTCCACAAAGGCAAAAAGGGTTCTTAAATCCTAGACCATAAAGAATGTGTTCAAAGCATGGGAGCTTGTTAAAAAGAGAAAAATGTCCATCACGAAAGCAGTCGGCTAAAAACCTGTGTACCTAATCCTATTGCAAGAGAATAAGCCCAAAAAATAAACAGTGGAGTAAACATCATTGTTGCATTTGTAAGGAGTGGTTGCCAGGGATGTCACCTTACCTGGGCACAATGGTAACCCTGTGCCCAATGGACTCATCTCCAGTTCTGTACGAACGTCACAAAAATAAAACAAAACAATCACTTTATTTGTCCCCACTGTATGAAGAAATGACAATTAGGTATTCTGTATTTATTGAATTCTGGTCATTTTGAGTTGCCATCCTTGCCAAATTTGTGAACTTTAAATATTAGGCGTTTCTGTAGTTCTAGAGTGGAAAAAGGTGTAAAGTTGTCATGATATACTGGCCTAGGCCTAGGGTCATGTCAGTTATTCTTGAATGTAGTGAGTTCACAGACACATGGGTAATAAACACTTATGAACAAGTAATTCTGTATGCAAAGAACATTTGAAGTAGATTAGATAAGAAGATTGTCTGATAGGATCCATTCAGTGTTCGAATTAGCCAGTGCATGCATGCCCGGGTGCATGTAAATATTGCTTGTGCTTGTGCACGTAACTTTCTGATTAAACATGCAGACAGTGCACATGAATTTTCAATACAACTGTGTCTTTATAACCATACTTTTTTCCTTGCATGATGTGTTCCGTTCGAAAGGATATATCACTATCGTTTCCTTACTAACTGTGGAAGTTACTACTTCTATTAAGGGGGTACTTGTATGAAATTTAAATCGACTATTGGCAAGTTTGATTCTGATTTCCGGCGACGAAGCGTATGGGATTTTTGTGTGTAGTCTTTGTCGCACACAGTTTACTCTATGGGGGAGCCCAATTAACTATGGAACGCGAAAAGGGCAAAAAATAATCGTTGATCATTTTTATCATTGGTGGTCATTTCTTCCATCGCTCTTCATACATCGATCGCTCCTTTACATCGACCGCTCTCTTATCGATTGCTCATTCACAAAGATCGCTCTGTGAGATTGAATTGGTAAAATTTTCCAAAACACAAACTGCATCAACGACATGCATTCTTTTGTTTCTCCTAGATTAATACATAACAAACAAAGGACTGGATTTTAAACTCTGGAATCATCATGGCATACATTTGCTTCCAGTGTCAAATTGTATCAAATACAGTGAATGATCTTATCCGCCATCTCCGTCTGTCACATGGGATATTTGGCAATGGAAGCCAGAGGCTAATTATTTGTTCACAGGATGGGTGTCACAAGACATTTACGTTGATTAATTCTTATCAACGCCATCTGCGCTGGCAACATCCTCTACCTGCTTTACCTCCACAAGTGGAAGAGGTTGCAGAAGTTAACAATGCCGCTGGCGGTTTTGCTGATGGAGATGGTGATGATGATGGTGGTGCTGATATTGAAGATAATGTACAGGTGGATAACTTGCATAATCTCACCCCTGCAGACTTAAAAAAAATGAGTGCTGATTTTATTGTGAAATTGCGAAGCACGTCTTCAATTACTGAAGCTACTGTTAAAACAGTCATCAGTGGGACGGCAACAATATTCAGTGAGGTTCTTTCAAGCATTCAAAAAGATGTTAACCACATTTGTGACACATTCAACATTCCTGAGGATTCAGAGGAGTACCAAGCATTAATGTCAAAATGTCATAATTTCGAAAATCCATTTTGTGGATTAGAGACTCCATCACAGCAGTCAAAGTATATGAAAGAACACTTGTTTTTGGTTAAGCCAGTTGCTAAGGCACTTGGAATTCGATTTGACCAAAGTATTGACAGGACAACGGGTCGTGTTATACAAAAGTCGGTGACGGAAACATTTCAGTATGTGCCGATAACAGAAGTCCTAAAACTAGTGCTTAACAATTGTGATGTTAGGAACTTCATCAATTCTGAATCACAAAATTTGAACAGACATGGTGGGTTGCTCAGTTATCGAAGTGGACACCAATATCTGAATCATGGTCTATTCCAAAATTATCCAAATGCAATCAGGATACAACTTTACTATGATGATGTGGAGGTGACCAATCCAATAGGTAGCAAGACCAAAATCCACAAACTTGGTCTCTTTTATTATACTATTGACAATCTTCCATCACAGGTTAATTCTGTCATGAGTAGTGTCCACCTCCTAGCAGTTTGCCATGCACTAGATCTTAAAGCACACTCATTTACCCCATTTCTCCATCCATTTGTGGAGGAAATGAAGAAACTTGAAGGCGATGGAGTTGAGATGGATTTAGAAGTTGGAAAATATTCATGCCACGCGGCCTTGGTGTCTGTTTCTGCTGATACACTTGCAGCTCATGAAATGTTTGGTTTCTTAGGCCCATCAGCTAACAAATTGTGTCGCCTCTGTAATGCAAGTCGAGATGATATCCAGTCAAAATTTGTAGAAGATGAGTATGTTATGAGGAATGCCCAGTCACATGGTCAAAATGTTCGGAGAGCTACACAAAGTCGCAACGGAGATCCTGCCACAGGTGTGAAGCGGGACTGTTTATTGAATACTCTGGAGTATTTTCATGTAGTAGAAAATTACAATTTCGATATTATGCATGACATTCTAGAGGGTATATGTCCTTATGAAGTTAAATTAATACTTCATGAAATCATAGTTGTAGAAAGCAAGATGACTCTCACTCAGTTTAATCAGAGACTTAAGTCTTTTTCATATGGATTTTCGGACAAGAAAAACAAGCCCTCTGCTATTTCGGATTCTTGTTTGCGCAATCTTGGGGACCATGGTATTGGCCAGAAGGCCTCACAAATGTGGTGCTTGACAAGAATGTTGCCCTTCTTAGTTGGTGATGTGGTTCATGATAACCATCCTGCATATAATCTTCTTCTGCAGTTGCTGAACTGTATGGATATGATCTTCTCTCCTTGTGTTGATCCTAGACACCTAGTTTGTCTTAAACATGCCATTGCAGAACATCACAACATGTTCCGGGCTACATTTCCAGATGCCAGAATGATCAACAAGCATCACCATATGATCCACTATCCCAGCTGTATTTACATGAGTGGTCCACTGACAAGAATGTCTTGTTTGAAGTATGAACTGAAGCATAATTTCAGTAAGAGGCTGGCTCACGTGGTTTGCAATTTTAAAAACATTTGCAAAACTGTTGCATATAAACATCAGATCTTTCAGTGTGCAAATTGGGGCTGTGGCACTGGACTCAGAGCTGACTTTGAATGCAGTGGTGGTAGCATGGCTGAAGTCAGTTCTTTAGTAGGAAGTGAAGTAATTAAGGAACGTCTTAATTTGGAAGATGGTGAAGACGTTTTTGTTGCTAATGAAGTATGCCTCTATGGCACTGCATACAGGGCAAAACTATTTGTCATTACTGGATGGGATAACGATTTTGATGGCCCCATTTTCAGTCAAATACAAGCTATTTTAGTTGTGGATCCCAACAACTCTGTGTTCTTCGTTGTGAGCAATTATTCAACAAAGGAATATGTCCATCATTACCATGCCTTCTCCATTGGGAAACCCAGGAATCCTATACAACAAGTGATTTCCCCACTAGAGTTGCTGGACTACATTCCATTGTCCCCATTAACAACTTATGAAAACAAAGACCGGTGCATGTACCTATCTCTGCGACACAAAGCATCAAGGTAAATAAATTTTGAGTTTATGTTGATCAGAGAGGGAGTTATTTATTTATTCTCCTGTAGGTTGTGTGCATTAATTAGCCACCATATACAGTATTAATCTGTAATTCTCCTATGAGGCATGTTATTCTTTCAGGTTGTGCTGGCATGTTTGTGCATTTGGTTATCAGGATTACATTTCATATAAGTGCATGAACCATCTGTGCCAATGGTTCATAAAAAAAATTAAAAACTAGTGGTTCCCTCCAAGGTGCTTGATGTACCCTTGCATTTCATGATAGACATGTATTAGTTGACATTTCTAATTTAGCAAAAGCAATGCTTGGACAGTTGTTCCAAACAGGTGGCTTGGTGACCACAATTAAACAATGAGCTGAGATGCTTGATCTCTGATTCTGGTTTCCACACATATAAAAGGCAGGTAGGAAATGTCTAGAAAGGAAACACTTATTGTAGGAACCCCCCACAAAAGAAATATACATGTGTTCGGAGGCAATGGGAGTATTTTTCCAAGAGCTTGTAAGCATGTGGTTAAGCTTTTAACATTTCAAGCATCGTTTTGGGAGTTGACAAATACTTTTTTTCAACCCCCAAGAATAAGTGCCTTGATACATACTTATAATTGTTTAATATTTATTCACTACACTGCCAATATTTTAAATTTTCCCTTTAGAAAATGAAGTGGACATGGAGGTTCTTTTGTCTATGTCGGAGGAGGATTTACACACTATGGGGATCCTGAAATTTGGAGTGAGGCGAAAGCTGTCAATGGCCATAAAAAAAATAAGCCAACAGATCCCAGTGATGTTAATAATGCTACTCTTAATGATGATCTCACAAAGCATGTGAGTTTTTGCCAAGTTCAAGTAAAGTGGATTCCAATGTTCATTTGAAGTACATTAAAAAAGTTAAAATGACAGGGATTGGGAAGTTATGACCAAAGATGTTAAGTCAGTGTTTCATAACCTTTTTTGGGTTCATTCCCTCTGACGACTACAAAGGTTCTGTCACCCCCCCCATCCTCCCATAAAAGTGGAAATGAAAAATGGAAACCAAAAGCTTTTATAACTTATGGTAAGTAAAGTTTAAATTGCTTTATAAATTCAGGATAGATGCTGACCAAATTAAATTTTCACTGTACCCAGGATCAAGTTTTTGGAAGAATGTGGGTGTTGAAGCATCTCGAAGAATGACAAAGTAAACACAGAATGCATTGAGGCTCTGATGGGGGATCTGGATATCCCTGAGGAAACATGAAAACCTGATGCCGTAAAATTGTGTGGTATGAGAAGCAAAAATATGTACTCTTTGGGGCAGGGTGCATCGTCTTCAGGTGATATCTGTTGTGGGGTAGTTGCTGAAGGAGCAGCAATTCCAATAGTGATTGGAAAATTTTGAATATGACGCCCCCCCCCCTTTACCAAATGCCTACGGGCCCGTCTGGATTGGCACTGGCATCATAAAGCGGGAAAGATCCAGCAGGGTAATTGCAGTGACTTGATATCTATGGTCTTTGATTTGGGAATTCCAAACAGATTACCAGGAATGTGAATGCTTTTTGGAAAATAAATAATTTTGTTAAAAAAAATTGTGTGACAGTCAAATTTGGAAAATGTTTTTAAAACTTTTTCAGGATTCATCTTCGCATACCCTGCCTGTTTCAACCTCAACACCAACACAAAATCCACTTTCAAGCTCTCCGTGTAGATCACAGAGTAATGGCCCCACATATACTCGACCATGTGTAAGTATTAAGCTATGTTGTGAATGTCCGGCAAATGACTCCACCTTCTCTCTATCAACTGGTCACTCCATCTTCTATGCCTTGGGTACACCCATACCCATGATGAATTTTGGTTGAAAATTGCAGAAGTCAAAATTTATTTAGTAGGGAGAAGTAAAAAAACTAAAACCCTCTAAATCACTTCCTGATTCTTTGCAGAATGCACAAAGAATCTACAGTGTATCATTGCATTGCAACTTTGTGTTTTGGTTCCACATTTGATGTCATAAATTTATTTATGGGATCAAAAAGCACCATTTCTATCTATTCTGAAAATGTTTGCCACCAGGAGTAGGGGGGGACATGGACTAGCACTGGTGAGAGGTATATCAAATTTTTAAACAATATCTCAGTTGTTCATGTTATGCTGCAGAGAAAGTTTGCATAAAAATTTGAATCAAAACCACATGCAAGGCTTACATTAAGCATGAGCTGGGAGCTATTTGCCTACCGGTTGGTGAGGATTTGCTCCTGGTTAGCACGAAAATAACATAGACGGGAGTCGGCAATATTCTGTTTTTAACTCTAGCAAAAAGTTACTTAGTTTGCCTGTTTTTGGCTCCTGGTCCTTGTCTGCTTATGGTAAGGCTTGACCACATGGCAATTTGACATGAATTATTGCAAAGGACTGACTGTCAACCTTCTCTTTCAGGATTTCCCAGTTCGTGATATACTGTGTGATGGTGGGATTCTAGATGATTTGGAAGCCCAGTTGGCAGTTGGACCCATCAGCGATTCGGTCAGACAAAGAATTGTTTCTGTGCTTGTGGCCTATCTTTCAGAAAAATGTGGAAAGTGAGTGCTTGTGGATAGCCTAACCCTAACCATTCATGCAATTTATTTATTGTTATCAAGAATACTATTAGGACTGTAGCAGTGCAGCATCAACAGCCAATGTCTAGCTGTTAGAATTTGACAGGGTGACATGTATGTTTGTGCAGCATTTGCAGATAGGGATCCTTTTTTTTGGATATAATGCTACACAATTTTGTATAGCAATTTACTAATTTTGGGAATCATTTCAATAACAAAAAGTGCTCATGCTCTCTCTTCCCATGGTAGTGATACTACTAGAAGCATCAGACATAAATGTTTAACACATTTCCATTTTCATTTGGAGTCCACCCCACCCAAAAGGAATAATAATTAACCTTCCACCCACATTACCCCCAAATATGCTGGATCAGAATGTCATAATTTGATTTTAGGAAGTCACAAGCAGTTGCTGAGAGAAGAGGAAACTTTTGCCGCTCATCACTTATTCATATTAAAAATATGACGGCGAAGGCCGCCGGTCATGGGGTCCAGTACGTCTTTCCAAATAGAACCCATGGCTGCAACAGATATATTTTAAATGATTGCCATTGATACCGATGATGGAGGAAATTAATAATTATAGGTGCATTTGGGACCGTTTTAAATGATAAACAAATCTATATATATTGTCCGTTAAAGGTTTACAGTAGTAAAATAAATGAAAGAGCACAGCCTTAATATGCAGCATTTGTGAAAAAGAAAAGTACATTAATATTTGGCACATATTTGCCTTACTTGTTTCACTGGTTCCTGTTTGGATGACAATGTTTCATGCTGTTTGTTTCATTATCAGATTCCCAACAGGAACTCAAAAAACGTCCATGGCTATGGCACTCGTCCAAGAATTTCCCAAGCTAAAAGACACATCATTTGGATGCCAGGGACATGTTAGTATTTTTTTAGTTTATAATGTAGATATTTTATGTGACAGCAGCTTTGACTGTTAATCCATGCATGTTTGGTCAATTACATATGGATTTTTTTTTTGCACATTAATCAGTGTTGCAACATGCCACTTTTGTGCGAGGCCGCATGCAATTTAAGTGTTGTCCATATGCAGTGGCATTGTCAGACATTTCATTATAGGGGGGAATAGCACTTGAATCGGGGGACACCAAAAGTTTTGCACGCTTTGCATTTGTTACATATGTACATCTAATTATAGTCACAACACACATTAAGTGCACTTAAATTTTTGTATTCTGTCCTGGAACTTTACCCTTGTCAGGGCCCTAGCCCTTCTGTGGGGAAATACATAGGGCCTATGCCTACTCAATATAGTAAAGTGGGGTAAAAAACAATGGGGTAGTTGGGGTAAAAAAAAAACCTATTTCCCCAGAGGAAAATAGCTGGGAGTTGTTGGATAGTGTACAATATAGTATTGTCACCTTATTTAGGTTCACGCACCCGGTAGGTTCACGCATAGTAATCCAATTGTTCCATTTTCCTTAGTAATGCACTGGCCTAAGCTATTCTGCCCTAACATTACAAGAGCAACTTGTTTTCCATCATTATGAATCCTTTCAAGGTTTGAAATTTATAACTTTATGCTAAAAAGGATATCGGAAAGATAGAAATTTTGACACTGTCAGAAACTGACATATCCTCGTAGTTTAGACCAAGTTCCGAAACTTTGACCACACACAATTGTATAAATGGAAATGGGATGGTTTTAACATGCATTCCATACTAAAAGGTGTATCTACCAAAATCAGTAAGTAAAATTACCCCTTCTGTGCCCCCACTAGTAAAAAAAACCTTGTTTTTTATCCCACAATTTTGTGGCAAACGGGGTAAAAGAAATAACTTAGTTTTTACTTTAAATAATTACTTTTTACCAAAAATACCAGCAAAGGATGTTACTAGTTTCTTGTTGATTTTGATGCTCAACTCCCCCTAATTTTTTTTACTTGGATGCCCTTTTACAATCCAGAAAATTGCCTTGGTGCCTTCCCTTTGGTACAAATTTCCAAGGCGATTTTTTTTGCGCCCCAAAAGTTGCCTTGCCCCTTTCAAAACTTATTTTGAAGCCTGCCTGGTGGGGCACAAGTTTTTTTTAAGGGGCATGTGACCCCCAGGCCATCTCCTTGGTGACGCCACTTCATATGCTGCCATACATTTTACCATTTTCCTATCGGTATGTTAATAAATTTTCTTTTTTCAATATGTTTTGTATTCTAGGAAGCATACTATCACAATGGTGCAGGATATTTCCAGAATAGATTGAAAAACAGCAGAAGAATGAAGAAGGGCAGTGCGTTAAAGAGACCAATCCACACTGTTTCTAATGACGGTGCATCATCAAGCAATTCTTGTGCTGCAGAAAAACGAAAATTTGATGTGCAGAAATTGGATCAAGCGACTAGTGACAAAGTAGGTTGGACTACTGCTGTGTAATGAAAAAAATACCATTTTTTGATTCCTCACCAAAGATGCGAGAAATCTATGCGGTCATGAATGTTGAAAACTTTCAGGGCAACTAAACTAACAGTTTGGGTGATTCATAAAATATTCCCAGCCAAAAAAAAATATGGGGAAAAATCACGACGCATCTTTGCATTTCTGGTTTTATTTTTGATTCCTTGCATAAGCAGAAGGAATCTATGCGATGGTGATGTCGTGTGTGTGTATGTGACGCTTTGTTTGCAAACACGATATCTCAAGAAGGGTAACTCCGAGGGATGTCATACTTGGTGTGTGGGTTGGTCATATTGAGTAGATGATCCCTATTGTTTTTGGTGGAGGTCAAAGGTCATTTGGGGTCACCGGAGGTCAAAATGGTATAACATAGTGAACAAGATTGACTGTAAAAGTGAAATCTTGTTTGAATTCAAACTTGTAATAAAGATTGCCCATGTTGAGTACATATTCCACTTGTGATGTCATGGAATGCAATGGTCATTTGAGGTAAATAGAGGTAATTTCCAGAAAACTCATTCTATGGTGGCTCAAAATGACCATTCTCTTGGAACGTTGTCATCACATTTGTATTTAATTGGATCGTATTGTCATAATTTCTTGTTGACTTCATTAAAGGTACCATGACATGTTCACCCAACTACCGAGGATCATGAATGACCATTCCCCAGGCATTGTCTCAAAACCAACCCCCTTGCCAAACCCCCTGAAATATCCCCGGGAACAGTCAGCTTGTTTTATAACACAACTCCACAAACCACAACTATAGATTCAGCTTCCCTGCAAAATCATGTATGCATATTCATTGCAATATCAACTGCCTAAATGCCTCAGCTGGATGCTCCTAATTGCAGTTGCAACAGCCAGGGGGAGGGAGACATGCCCGCTAAAAAATTTCCTCCCCCCCAACACGAATGAAATTTTTAAAATTATAACTACATGCCATACTACATGTGGAATTAACATTTTTATGGAGGAAAGATTATGCAAAATAAATCAAGAGATGAAAGCCCATCTCTAAATTTCACACCTTGAGCAAGTTGTGTGATGAAACCAGCCCAGAATAACAAAAGGGTAAAGGTTATGTTACAGTGCGTTTTGGAACCAGGTAGTTAACACCTTGCACCTTGTTTAACACTAATGTTTGGTAGACTGATGAGCCGTATTAAAAATTGTCCAGTCATAAGTTAGATGTTCTGAAGTAATGAATTAATGCCTTCATGATATGCCTTTGTTGTTTCAGTTCCATCTTTTTTTCAGATTGAATGGATGAAATATCATCCACCATGTAAGGAAAACAAAACGAAAATAAAAGAGTTCATGAAGGGAACTTTCCAGTACAGACGGGGATTGATTGAATCAGCTGCTCCCGCTGCCGCGGAAATACTCCAAGAATATCCAAGATTTAGAGATATTCCAGAGCTGGTAGGTACTCTATGGGTTGGTGTTACTGTTAACCTTCTACATTTAGATAATACCCATGTTCAGTCAGAGGAAATGTTGAAATCGCATTCCCTTCACCTTCTTTTGACAAAAAGTGTCAAATGCAGCCAATAAATTTTGAACATGACCAAAGTCCTTGCCACAACTAAATTCAGCTGTAGGACCATGCAGGACCTCAAAGACTAGTCTCAAGACTAGTCTTGCGATCACCAACGACTTGCCAAATTTTTTGGTTGTAAGTTGGTCGTACATAGCTCGGGCGGCAGTGTGACTGGGGCTTAACATTGTGTGAGCATCTTTCTTAGTAGTTTTATCATTCTGATTTTCAGATCAACTTGGAGTTTGATGAGTTATACCCAAACAAGGGGGCTCTTTTCTTGATGAGATGGCACCATAAGTTTACGGAGAAAATAATCCAAGTAGCAGAGATACAGAATTCGGATGCCGTCTCGGAGATTTTGAAAAAGTACAGTGGCAAGAACAGTAAGTGTTGTGTATAGAATTTAAATGGGTAGATAGACCTAATATATTGCAGTTGCATGAAGTTGTATGTGTTTTAAGTCTTAACTTGAACATATGGGGTTGTACAGTTGTATTACTGATAGTATTTGCCAATTTTTAGCACATACTTACTTCCCTCATACAACAAAAATCACAAGGACTGTCCACTGCCATATTATTATTATTTGCCAGACAAATTATTGTAGCAACAGAGGATAATGCATAGGTTAAATGAGGTAAGTACTTGGCATATAAATTTACATTTCAGGTAAGTTATGTTGAGTTTCACTTTGTTCATGTGCCTTTCGAAGTTCTGACAGACTGATAAGATGTTTGCATTGGGAAGAGCTTGTAATGAACAAGTAGAATAACATTGAGCTAGTTCCACAAGAAGGCTGCTGTATAATTTATAGGAGAATAGGAGATAGGCCTTTTGTACTGATAAGCCTCTTGTAGTGTACCTTACTTTAAATCCTGGTTATGTGCCAAGGTCTAAATTATTACAAAATATATCATCCCTAACTAAATGCCCCCAAAACAAGTCATCAAATTTCAACCTTCACATAAACAAATTTCTTTCTCCCTTTCTGGCAGTAATTTTTGATTGGTTGTGAAAAAGAAGAAAATGGTTGTGACGTTTGTTTAACAAACATGTGGTGTATCCTAACATTCATATTACATACTGTAGTATACTAACATTAGGCCAATGGATGTAACTTTTACTCCAGATTAACATTTAAAAAAAGATCAGTCTGAATTATAAGGGTAAAAATAATATCAATTCTACATATCCTATCTGGATGAAACAAATCAAATCTCATCAATATTTTTAGCCTAAGTCTGCCTATGCCATATGTTTAACATCTTGCATTGCACAAAGAAGGAGCAAAACTGCTGCAGAGATTGGTAATTTTGTCATAACAGAGGCATTTTCTTTTTAAATAGTGGCATATATTTTGTAAAGTGCTTTGAGATCTTCTATCATGATGTAAGGTGCTATATAAATACCAATTGTTGTTGTTGTTTTTGTTATTATTATTATTATTATTATTTAGTCCATGGAAACAAAATGGAACCCATGAAGCATGAATGTGATCAGGGAAATCGGATTTTAACCATTCAAGTTACTTCTTGCTCAAACTTGCTCATTTCCATTTCTTTCTTTTTTTCAGGAGATGTACTCTCACTGATCCTACTAAGTTATTTACTTCCGGCAACCAACTATGCAAAAAAGACTTCAAAAGGAAGACAGTCAGCAGCAGCCAGCAGGGTTGAGGCATGTATGTACTTCATACAGTGTTTCCCAGTAAGTATTGAAAGTTACTTCTCACCTTAACCCTCCTGTCTCTCTATGTACCTACTTGTTCATCAACTCAGTGGGTGGTCCATTTATTGAGGTGTTAGGTAATTTATTATTTTTGAGTCAATATGACATCAATATGTGATAACTGTTAAACAGAATGCAAAGTTGCATTGAGATTCCCTGCCGAATTAATAAGTCATGGGTGAGAAAATTTACTGCTTAATGTTTTTGCAAATGTAGACATATAACCCTAACTAAAATGCCTAATGGGCAATGATGCAGTTAGAAGATTGAATATTTGGAAACACATGTCTCACATGGAGCACTTGACATCAGTGACACAGCTATGCAATATAGGGACAAGAGACCATATTGCTTTAAAGGAAAGAACAATTTATTCTTTCTGGGATGGGATCATTTCACAGGAATACTGAAATAATGGAATGCAGCTATATCTATAAAGGATGGTGGGGAAGGGGGGGGGGTGAGGATTGCAATGCCAGCATGAAACATTGGTGGTCTGCAAGGAGCATACCTTGGAAGTTAATGAGAATGAAGGATGAGGGTTTTGTAATTATGGTGTCTTGAGATACATGTTTACAAGGATTTTTTAGACTTTGACCTCAAATGATGTTGAACATCTACCAAAAACAATAGGTTCTTGTACTCTATACGGGGAACACATATGCCAAGGATGAACTTCCTACAAGAATGTGTTCTTGAGATACTGCGTTTACAAGTTTTTCTGGGATTTCAGAATTCCACCTTTACTGACCTTGGATCTTTGTCAAAGTTAGCATAATGTTTGCACAACTAAAGACAAACACATTGGCCAAGTTTGATATTTCCCAATGCTATTTTCTTTGAGGTATAAAGCTTAATGTATTTTTTTTAGTGACCCCTTACTGATCTCAAAATTCCTTGAACATATACTCTATAAGGAGAACACATATGCCAAGGATGAACTTCCTACAAGAATGCGTTCTTTAGGTATCGCGTTCACAAGCAAGGCATCGCAGTCACACACACATACTTGTCAGTCTTTGTTCTCCCTGACAATTTCCTTTGTTAAACCCTAACCTTGTGATTGTCTATAACGGATGACATATTGTTGACAACCAAGGACATATAGAAAATGTCACCAGTTGTAAATGTGCACATGTGCACACACACACATACGCCTTCGTCAAGGAATCAAAAAGGGTTCTCTGTTTGTAATCGTCAGCCCTTGGAGCTTTCTACAATATGCTGACAGCATTGCTCGGGTGTAGCTTCCACAACAAAATTGGGCTGACTTGTTACCATCTTTCCCCAACTACTTACATATTGGCAATGAAACTCAATGCAACTTTGTGTTCTGGTTATCATAGTTGGTGACATTCATCTGTGGTGAGTTATATATGTGTACAGAAAGTCAAATGTCATCTGAGTCTCCAGAGTTCCACCTAATACAGTTAAATTGCTCCCACATTCAGGGCCAATAAACAGTTTTTGATGGTGGTTAGTGTTGGTGAACAAGTGCTTTGAAGTAGGAGTCAATGGTCATTACTTATTTCTGGCAAAGTTGGCAGTAATCAGTAGTCATATCTAGGCCTTTGTTTTACAACTTCTTTCCCAATTGAGCGACAACATCATTGATACTCATTTGGTTCCTTGACACCACCGTGTTTTCAGGCAAACTCAATTAAATGTAAACTTGAATGAATCCCAAACTTGGTATATATGTTCCCCTACTGATTGTAGTGGAGGTCAAAGGTCAATAGGGTCATCAATGTAAACTTGGACAAAGTTTATATTTAGTACAGGGGCTTAGCCAGAAATTTCCTTCTAGGGAGTCAAGTTGTCCTGGAGAGGGCTGTCACACAACAACCACTACACTATATTACAGTATAGGCCTACTACTGTACAAGTGTATAATCAATCAGTTCACATGGTCTAAGGATATTATGCTGAGGTGTATTTCACAGTGTGCTTGCAGGTTCAGTGTTTCAAGTGCACTTTGTAAATGATTTTGTCTATTTGAGAGAGCATGTACATGTTTTGATTTGTGATAAAAATAATGCTAACAGTACTCTATGTGGTTCAGTGCCTTATGCTCTTATGATGGAGGCAGTTGTTTACACAATATGAAGACAATTGTCTCAACCTAGTAATGAGACAAATTGATATCAGTAGTAATAACTGAATTGCATTTTGCTGTTATGTTTTTTTGCCCCAGGCTATCATGATGGTTGGAAGGCTCGCTGGCTAAAGCCTTAATTAGTAGGCATGTTGCCCACATGCCCATACTGACCAGAAAGGTTCTATGGATTGCCTCAATGTCAATAAGGGGTCATGCACTGAAATCCTTGTAATAGGGTGAACTAAATTGTGTCAACATTGATGAATCTCAAACTAGGTATGTAAGCTCCAAATAATATTTAGATGATTCATATCAATTGTACTTGAGGTCAAAGGTCATTGGAGGTCAACAGGGTCATGTTAACTTCCTTAATGATTAGACACTTTATATGGATTGTCATAAGAGTCCAAAGGTCGTTGAAGGTTGTTTTGTAGGTTTCCATTAAGGCTAGGAACCACAAAATGTTGTCTATACGCCATAATATATGTTTGTAACATTTTATTCTTCTCGTTTGCAGATTGGCAGTGACATACAGGATGTTGCATCCAAAATGGATGCTAAATATAGACAGCCGGTGTTGGTTTGCCTCGGCGATACCCTATATGAACCGGAGGAGTTCTTCATTGTCATGGACAAAGAACCAATTCCAGCTGGACATAGCATAATTGAAGCTTTTGACCGACTCTTCAAATGCTTCTATGCATTTAACTTAGAATATCCAGTTACTCTGGAACCTTTCTACACATTCATGGAGTTGTATGTATATACCATTGGTGATCCAACCAAGGCGAGATTACAAGTCAGAAATATGATGACTTCAGTTAATCTAGTGAAGGAGAGGGTGACTTCTCCAAATGACGAGGAATGAAGTTAAATTGTCCATTACAAATCATTACTAGTTAAAGGTAGTGTATCACAAAAATACCACTGGTGAAAACCCACTTTTTCAGGCTAGCAAATATTGTGGCAAATTTCTTTAAAAACTTTGTTAACTCTTCTCTCAGCAACTGCCAGTGTCTTCCTAAAGTCAAAGTGCGACTTTTTGATCCAGCATAAAGAAGTTGTGAGTTTTGTAAGACTTACAAAACTCATGTAACTTTTCTTTGTGATATACAGCCTTTAATTAGTGCATGGAAATTTGAAACTGAGCAGAGGAAAAACTTTCAACAAAGTAATTTTTGGCCCAAATATCCTTGTGTGACATTTATGATGACGTCACGCAGGGCAATGGCACTCGGCTATGCCTTGTGCCATTTAAACCCTGTGTGACATCATCATCGGTCTTAAAAAACATTGATGGCCGAGCAGCCTCCAGTTTATCCCCTAATTAGTTCTAGTTTACACAGGCTATTATTACTAACATATGCTCATACTCCTAGCCAATGAAATGGTTATCATTGGTGTAATAAATAAATAAATAAATTTGAAGATTATTTCAGTGACACTGACTTAACAATTTTGATTAAAATTCTCCCCGAGATGAACCATTTGATACAAAGTTTTACGTCTCATACTTTTTGGAACTTGTCTTTCATATATGACAATGAGGCAAAACAATTTGTAGCCATAAAAAAGTAATGTATTTTAGTGTTTTCGAACAAACTACATGCCTTTAATGCATGAGCCATTAATAGCTACAAATTAATGGTTCTTTTGTTTTAACAAGTTTGTTACTGTTTTTAATTGGTTTATTATTATATAGCCTTGTGAACAATAGAAAACAAAAAAGTGTGGAATAAGAATACTCAAATTTGTGAAATTTGCTAACAAAATTACAAATTTCAATATTGTCTCAAGTTACCCTGGCGTCTCAAGTATACCCACTTTACGGTACATTCTCCAGAATGAAAACATTGTTTATTGGGACAAATTTGTTGAATGATTCTGATAATAACATTGAAGGTAATGACCTAAAAGTTCTTAAATTAAAGGCCATGTGTATATACCGGTTGTTATTGTAGCAATTTTTTCTGACTTGATACTTAACATTGACATATAGGAAGTCATGCTAAATTGTTATTTATCTGCATGTCTTTTATACTTGCATGTTTATATCTGCAACATTGTATGGTCAATAATTTTGGGATTAAATAAAGTTTTCTCACCATAGAATGCGTGTATGTTTATACTTCTTTTACATTGATCCTTCCTCTCCCTCAATTGTCGCCAGCATGACTATGAGTAAATGCCGTGCAAACACTGAATCTTTGGAGAAAAAACTATAGCCACTTGGTGAACTTGTTACCAAGCTGCTGGTTACAACATTCAGATCATCTCTTCTGTTTTAATTCAATGACACCTTGACATTAAGTTGATGGTGTTTTATCCAATGGAAGGAAAGTCATTTAAGGTTATGTATCAATTCCTTTTAAGATAGCAAGTGTCTTGATGTTTTAGCATACCGGGCATGGACATGGATGTCAGCTCTGACCTGTGGGTAGTCAAATTAACCTATCCCCTCCAAAGGCGAGTTATAGCAAGCCCCATTACTTTTCAGTGAATTTGACACCATTATGGAGTGAGTCTTTCATCACCCTACGAAGGGGTCAATTTTGACACCATGGAGGAGCTGGAGAATGACACCATTTAGAGTTGAAAAATGACACCGTATATGGTGTTAAAAACTTTAACACCATGAGTGGTGTCATGCTGACACCATGAGGTGCAGTCCCTAATGGCACTCCATGATGGTGTCAAAAAGGTGTTAGATACAACACCGTGGAATTTAGAGAGAACGTTCATGCAGATCCAAGTTGCTCAAAAAACCACAGTGACCGGATTGTGATCGATTGTTGCTGCAGAAGAAGATTCACTCTGGTTACAAAGGAAGAAGATTTACATGATACCGCCACACTGCAACACTACTCCAAGGTATCACCCTTTGGGGCGTGGTGCCCTTCGGGGCGTTAGTGGTGCCCTTCGGGGCGTTAGTGGTGCCCTTCGGGGCGTTAGTGGTGCCCTTCGGGGCGTTAGTGGTGCCCTTCGG
>JAODAF010009992.1:0-12343 GCA_027574765.1 Molpadia intermedia
ATGCCGTCCCCCACACTAAATATTGGGGGACATACCCCCCCCCCCCCCCCCTACATATTAACAATCACACGTAGGTATAGCAGAACACCGCTATAAATTGGTGTAAAGGCACTCCCATACGCCATAGCCTCGCCGCGTCCAGGCGGCGTCACCTCTGGGTCAGTACTCCACCGTCATATTCCGATCGGAGTGGTTACCGCAGCTTGCCATTTGTAGCAATTTGGCTGAATTCTAGAGAATTGGCTGTACGTGAACCTTGTCATCTGGCCAGGCATCAGTAAACGATAGTCTTACTGCAAGTTGCAGATTTGAACTTGACTTTAGAATGTGAATATTCATCTTTCCTTCTGTCCCAAATATTTTGAGGTGGTAAACTGGTATGGTAGCCAGTGATTTTAGAATATTATTGCAAGGTTGACAGGACGCCGTTTTAACGATTGAACAGTCACCAAGTTTGAATTAATTCTATATTTTACGCAGATAAAGTTTGTCTCGTGAAACTGGTGCTAACACAAATAGCCTATAGGATATAGCCTACAGTGTAGGGCATCTGATACACGGTACCAGTGGCAGTGCTCAAACAAAGACTAGAGTCAAACAAAGCTTTGCGAGTATGATTGCGAACAATGAGTGTCACCAGCCGGCATAACCTACTATTAAAGTACAAACGTTACAGTAAAATATTTCAGAGCAATAACTTTAACATGGCAAACTCAATATAGGCCTATCATGATCTTGTTATCGCGACACGGTCGTAATCACATAGCCTAGGATAGTCATTACAATTCAAAGCAATTTCTTGAATACACTATAGGCCCTGCCTACTGTATATCACAGGCGCTCGTAAGGCCTAGGCCTAAGTGTAATAAAAATCAGCAGAATGGTGTGAGATTAATATGTCTGTATCAAGTCGATAATGGAAAGCAGTCCGACTTTGTTCTTTTTATTGTACTGTTTATATAATACATAATAGGCCTTACGAGTGCCTGTGCTGTATATAATAATTACGTACGTGTAAACATAATCTGCAGGGCTGCCCTGCGAATATCACATACGTGTAACACAATCCACAAGGCTGCCCTGCGAATATCATGTATGTGTAATACAATCCGCCGGGCTGCCCTGCGAATAAGCCCCACCTAAAGTAATAAAAATGGAATGTTTTAATTAATTTAATCGAAAAAGAAATTCATTTTGCAGTGTACATGTATTTTGGTTACAGAAATAACATTTTGAACATCACACACACAGTCATTCTTGAAAATATTTTCAGAAACAGTTTGACAGGCAGGTAATTAACCATATATTTCCCGGGCTGCTGTGATACAGTAATCATAATATCACACAATCATTGGCAGCTTTTTGTTTAGAAATCTTCATTCTTTGAAAACTGCTTCTATCACAGATATCAATATTCACAAAAGTTCCTCTCAATTACAGTCTGATCAATGTTGTGCACAATGGAATTGAGATCAGAGCATGCTGGTAGAGTCTAGATGTCATCGAACTCCATCTATCTACATGTATCTATCTATCTGTCTGTCCACACTTGTATAAAATGCTTCTTCTTGTACAGGCTTTGGGGGATTTTGATGAAACTTGGACACTGCAATTCTTGGGGGGTGGGCCAATTGTGGTGTTTGGGAATTTGAGGTCAAAGGTCATTTAGAGGTAATTTTTGGTCATGTCCAAATTTACAAAAACCTTCTTCTGCCCAGAGAACTTGAAGAATATTACTCAAATTTATTTGTAATAAGCCTTAGCAAGTGCTTCATATGTTCAGGAATTTGATGGCAAAGTTTATTTAGGGGCCATTTTGGGTGCAAAATCACCCAAATTGCTGCAACGGTAAGTCAGATTGTATTCAAACTTGGTGTATAACTGTTGATTGATAGTGGTTACATGTACATGTAGTGATGTGTGATAATTAGATTATGGGGGATTAAGGTAAAAATCTGGATTTAGTATATTAAAGGATTTCAGGTCACACTATACCATATGAGCCACTGCACGCACCATTGGTGCTCTAGTTAGCTAGAGGGAGGGGTCATGCCTCTTGCACCATCCTCTGGTTTTAGTGATGATTGTTTCATTGGCCTGTGGTGCTGGTGTCGATTTTTATTTCCATGGGAACAGTGATTGGGAAATGAGTTGCTTCCAGCCTTCCACCCCTTGACCTTTGAAAACATGAAAGTATGATAGCCTCATTAGTACCAGAACACTGATTAGAAAGAGAATGTTAAATGAAGACTTACATGTAGTTCATCAAAGATCAAGTGAACAGTATTGATTACAGTATGAGCCTAAAAGCCATGTTCCTAACCAGGTTAAATTCAAACTTTTCAGAATGGCTTTTCTTGGCTTGAAGCATCCTGTCTGTCCTGGCTGTTCATCTTTTCTGATGGTCCCCTACATTGGATGCCTCTCTTGTGAAACGAAAACTCACATTTGTGTCAGTGTGAGTAGAAACCACTGTATTCATGACTGGGTATATATATCAGGGTAGGAAGTACATGGGGGTCCCCACATGAGCTTCCCAAAAGAGGAATGGTGGGTGGGGATTGGTTCGGGGGAGGAGAGGCAATTTTGTCATGTATTATGGTATATTAGCATATAATGTACGGTGCAAATAAGCCCTCATCAGCATCATGTATGTCATAAGCAGCAATCTTAGTGGGACGAGGGACATAACCACAGTCATACCCAAGTGGACACAACCCCCCTCCCACCAAAAATATTAAGCCAACATTTGTTGACCATCACTATTAAATATTTCTATTTTCTGGTTCAAATGACAGATTCATGGCGTGTAAAATATTGTAGTGTAAAAATGTATTATAGTGTATAAATCTACAGTAATTATTTATCTGTCTCTCTACAGTGTTTTGCCAAAGGATGGGAAGGAGGCTTCCATGAAAATAACCACAACTATGAAATTATTGTGAGTATTATTTATATTTTATGAATATTAATTATTTTATGGATCTGTATGTTAGAAAGGGCTAGTTCAGGCTGGGGGTACATGCACTGTACATATTGTACTGTATAGTAAATTATGTGGCCATACTACAAATGCAGTGGTTCTGCTAAATTTGGGAACTGAAGGGATCATGAGGTGTCAGAGGCTATATGCTTTACTCCCCTTAACTGGGCCCAAGGGATTGTACAATATACCACCAGGGTATAATAAAACGGGGCTACTGTTATTGATAATATTGGTGACTAGATTACTGGACATATGTCTGGCAGTATACAGTGTCAATAAAATGATCAAGCTCTGGGAAGGTATTACAGTATCTAGTGTTATTTCAATGGCATGCCTATGACCAATTTTAATCTGCAAATAAGTCAACCACCAAAATTAAATGAAGAGAGGTAGAATATATAATGAAACATGGTTTCTTAATAGGGAAGGATTTGCTGATGCCCCACAGGGTTTATTATAAACATTATATAAAATATTGACATTTTGATGATATTTTGAAATTATAGGATTACGATAGGCTGAAAGGGACAAAGCCAATTCTTACTGAATAAAAAGAACTTGTCCATGTCCAGTGGGTGGTGTGGTGGCACTTCAGGCTAACCACCGCCTTCTGATATCTGTGATATTGTGGCCTATACCTTCCCATACCTATATAGGGAGGTATAGGCCAATAAAGACTTTTACAGATGTATGGCACAAATGTAGATCTTTTTTAGACATATGGCATAACCAGGAACCTTCCACAGCTTGTCAAATTGTTGGCTATCTGTGACAACAAATTGGAGAAAATGAAAACTAGGATCTTTCAAACACTTTTTATTTTATAACTGATTTATGATCTAATAAATGATAATCATACAGGGTATGTGTTACATTTAAATATTTGTTGTTATTATTATGATTTTCAGACTAATGATTTTCCAATTCTGGATCAATCATGGACAGCAAGAGAAGAAATAAAGTTACTTGAAGCTCTGTCGGATCATGGCTATGGAAATTGGTAAATTAGCATTCTTTATTGTAAAAATGAGAATAACATTTATATAGATGTACATGTATCATTTCTAAGTACTGCCACATGACAGTAAATAAAAAAATTATAATCTTTTCAATCATCAATTTTATTCAGAAAGACTTAATAAGGCTTACTATGTTCAAGAATCTTTGCAAAAAATATATCATTACCTTCCTCAAAGCTTTCAACTGCATAATATGAACAATTCTGTTGTACAAATGATGGTCTATCAGGTATGTCACTATCAATAGGAAAATGATAAAGCCATTAGGATATATTAGTGATTTAACTGAGTCTCGACGTGAGTGTGTTCATGAATGCTCATTATCAGCATCCTATTACTATAGTTTTTACAGAATTTGATAGTAAAGTGGCAAAGAAAGCATGTATGTTTAGTGACCAGTTTAGTAGCAAAAATATACTCAAATATCAGCATACACACACAGAAATAATACATTGATGGTACGGGGAACCCGGATTTACACGGTGTCAGCCTAAACTATATCCTAGCATATACACCACATAGATTCTGGGTTCCCCATACCATGAATGAATGAACTCAGTTTGGAAGAGCATTATTTTATTTGCCTCTCAAGACACACTCCTGTATATACAGGATACTTGGTTCTTGTGCATAATGACACACATTTCCAACTCCATCAGGAAAGTGCCCTGAAAATTAGCATTTCTAATGATTTGATTGCAAATTGTGTTTAATTATTTTACATGTACATGTATCTAGGTCATTTTATGTGCATAGGACATACTTCCTGTAATCTTTCTGTTATGTCAGGCATGATGTCGTCAATCATCTACCGAACAGGTCTAAGCAGGAGTGTGAAGCTCACTATATTAAAGTGTACCTCAACAACACCAGGCCTGTACTACCAAGTAAGCTACAAATACATAAACCTTTACATTAAGCTGATGAGCTACATGTATGTCAGACCGTCTTAAATACAATAACATAGAGGGATCCAAAGAGAGCCTACCTGCATATTGTCTCCGGGCCTCCGGCTGCCCAAGAGTATGTATGAATCTCATTACAGTATACCTCAATAACACCAGACCTGTAAGTAGGTATATAAACAAATACATAAACCATTGCATTCATGAATTTCATGTTTTGTGATTGGTCAAGATATTATTTGAGACCAGTCTGGAATGTAATATAGCGGACAGGTATTAAGTAAATAAAGGTAGCAGACCTGTAATATAATTAAGATCCATGGGTATGAACCTCACTATAGTCATGTATACCTCAACAACACCAGACCTGTATATGCTTAATACAAATACATATAAGACTGTTGCATTGTTTTATGTTTTACTCCAATACTGGTATACCAATAATACCATGCAGCCATACTTTGAATGGTACTTGTTGATTCCGGTTATATTTTATCTGATAAACAGTCGTATAGGAAGTGAGGGACATGGGGGGAAAACTAAATTGTGTGTTACAAAATAATACAAATATTGATGAAAATTAATAAATATGTGGTATAATGAAGTGAAAAATACATGGCAAGCCACATGTATACTCATGAGATATAACCATTCTACCTCCATATTTTCTAAGAAATTTTAAAAAATAGAAAAAGGGTCAATAGAGTCAAAACTCAAAATACTTATGATGGAGACTCAGCTCGATCACATCCAAGTCCACTTTCAACAAGCTTGGTATGCCCACTGTTGAGTCTGATACTAATCAATGATTAGTTCACTGAATCCGGTCGATTTCTTTTGCAGCTTTCACTGCTGTTCCTATCAAGAAACAGAAACCCATTCTGTGTAGAGGTAAGCAATCTAGTATTTGGGTGTTGGCAAATCGTCTAGTTTTTATGAGTGTACTTGATGCCAATAAAAAACACAAATTTATCAAAAGTTTTTTTGGGGACAAAGAATGATCACAACAGATATGAATCCTTTGGTGGTACTACATATAGGTGCAATAATACCCATTTATTTTATTTCAGTAGAACACTTACAAATATTTATTCTTATTTATATTGCTTATAAACTGTCTCCTTCTCATATGATTGCACTGATCTACCAGTTTCCATAATGGTAGCACATAGCACCTCACCACAGAACCTACATATTTCATTTCTAATTAGGTAAAAATCTGTAAAATACTTGAAATCGAGCCTCAATGCCCTTGGCCGTATCATATTTCTGAAACTATACTAATATGGTAATAACTTCCCAGTCTGATCAGTTGATTGTTGGCCAGACCTACTTTGTATGTCCTGCAGTCAATGCTATCAATAAGCTGTATATAGCTTAGCTTTGTTGTCCCATAGAGGCTGCATTCACCTAACTTTTCAAAATAAGTAAAAATCTAAAGTTTCTTTCAACATTGGAGTTACACATTTCTGTTACACAACCCTGTTTCTCCTCCCATAGTGATACCTATACAGTGATTGTGCATTAAGGAATTGTTTTATTGGTGGACTATATAGAAAGAGTGTACACTAGTGAATGGGCAACTACCTGTACTGAATGGTTTAATACAGAAGACCAATCATTTGTTGGTTTAATATTGTAATGTTTTTTTAATATAACAGCATGTGAAGACCCACCGAGACCAATCGGTGATTCCCAGAGATCGGCTGACATGGCTGGGTACATGCCGGCCAGATCAGATTATACCAAAGTAAGTTTTTGACAATTTGATAATATAATTAAGATTTTGAAATATAGAGATATTGAAATTGTATCTTTTGGACAGATTAGAATTGAATGGAATTGATAAGCTAAAACTTCTAAACAAATGAAGAAATAGGTAAACCAATGTTTCAGTTTCATGTTTCATAATGACATTTTGTGATCTTGGTTCAACTACAGTTGCTACATTTAGCTAAATTTATCATTGAGGAACTTTTCCCTCAATGTGGCCACTATGCCTGTCAGGTTTCATGGCCTACATATGTGTGCTCCCCCCATATAAGGGCACCTGCAAGTTCAGCTGCAGGTCATGAGGTCAGCAATATTACACTGTAGCAGATTTTCTTTGGGTTTCTTGTATATAACTTTGTCTGTCTGGGTGACATAATCCGCCAGTCCACTCTCATGGCCTAGGTAGGACAACTGCGTGTTGATCAGGACCTGGGTTAGAGTCTCAATTTTTCACCATGGCAGATTGTCTGCTCCTTGTATATTACAAATTAATCTGCTTGCTGCTGTTAAAAGAAGTGTAGCAAATAAGTTAAAACAACAAAACTAGTTGATCAAAACATGTTTCCGACACCCTTATTAGTGATAAAAAGATTGTGTTGTGGGAGGGGGGGGGGTAGGATATGGTGGATAGGCAAACCTGTCACCACTTGGCTACACACCTGAAGTACCTATGACAAATTATGATTTGGATATGGGGAAGGGGGTATATGCAGGTGAGTTATGCACTACTGTCATTCCTTGGCAAACTCTTGCTTGTTTTATTTTACAGGAGTACGATAATGGAGCTGAGTGGGACGTGAAAGATATTTATTATGAAGGAGAAGAAGAGAAACTCTTAACAGGTATTTCATGTTATTAAGATTATTTTGAATCCAGTTGCATGTGAACCGAATTTGGGACCAGTTTTTTTCCCAATATATATTTCAATTTGACAATGATTTGTGTTTGCTCGAAAATTACTACAAGTTCTACTTGTATAGTGTCAATATACTGAAAACATGACCACATAGAGTAGGTTTTATATAATACTTGGTATTTAAATTGGAGATGATTGTTGATTGATGAGGGCATAACAAAACAAATAAACCAAGAACAACTACAATCTGAGAAATAGCCTAAGGCAATACCATCTCAGCTGCAAGTATAGCGGCCGATGCCGGTTGACGTCCTGGTTAATGTTCAATTCTTTCTCATATTTAACTTTCCTTGTTGAAAATGATGAGGTCCCATTCTTGGTTTCAGAATTTCTTATTAATTTTGTCAGAATAGCTAATAATACAAGAAAAAGAGCAAAAAGCATCTATCAGACCAACTACAATCTGAGAAATAGGACAATAGTCCCAAAATTAGGAATCACACTTTTCAAAAATTCCTTTGTCTACAGGACAGCCTTCTACTTTCAAAACGGAGGTTTAGTACTTATCTTATAACTTTAATGCTTTTTGTACCAAGTGGTTAGGACAGTGCAAGAACTGAATCGACAGTTGGCCCTCAATCTTTAAAGACCACCTGGAAACGTGGCATCTGTAGGCTGTTCATGATCTCATAGTGATCACGGGACATTGCCTTGTCGGCTTGCTCCAAAAAAACAGTCAGCTACACTAGTTGTGACCTCTAAGTTCTGGGCTAAGTTCTAGTTTCTAAGATGGAACTGACTGGGTACATGGATGTGCATGAGGGTTTTCAGGGCTACATGGAACTAATAGGATAACAAGTATAGGTGCAAGAGATTTCTTCAGTAGTATGTAGAACTTACAGGGTTTGTAGAGGTTTATGAGATGTTTTCCAGAGTAAATGGAACTGATTCAGAATGGATGAGGTACATGCAATTATTTCTGTACCATGTAATTGTGAATGTGCATGACATTTTTTCAGGGATACATGGAAATGATTGGGTGCATGAGAGTTTCTTAGGAGTACTTGCAAATTATGGTGTGCATGATATATTTTCTGGAATCTGGAATATATAGAGATCACATGGTTCATGGATGAGCATGAAACTGATGGGGTACATATAGGTGCATGGAACTGATGGGGTACATATAGGTGCATGAAACTGATGGGGTACATATAGGTGCATGGAACTGATGGAGTGCCAATTGCATACATTTTCTGTATTTGTTGCTTCTTGAAATATTTCAAAATTTCAATATATTGTACCATGTAGATGAAAAAGTTTCACAGAACCCTCTCGCAAATCTGCTTGGAGTAAAAATGGTTGAAGAACACTGCATGGGTGTATAACTATCATTTCTAATTTAATATGTATATTTGCAAAACAATGTAGCCATAGATAGACAAGAATTGAAAACTACAATTCTAGCATGTTTTGACTATGTTTTGACTAGATATTTTGTATTCTTAACCTTACATAATTTTGTCTCTTTCCCCCTTTATCCTCAGAACTGAAGTATGCAGCTGTTGACATCTACTACAACCGACTACGAGAAAGGCACAACAGAAAAAAGTAATTTAATAGTTTTTCAATTATTCTATTTCAGTCAGGCAGTAAACCAGAATGGGACTTGTGTTTTATTCTCAGTGTGGGTGTCAGCACTAAACAATTTGGCCTAGCTGTCATCCAAGCAGAACTGAGTATGGTCAGGTCTGGTTGGAAGTTTGCCTTGTAAGAGAAGGATAACCCCTATTAAATTGGTATAGACCTAAGCAACAAAGTCTGTGAGTACAGTATGCAAACATTTATTAGAATGTAGTGAAATTTTGAACATCAATCAAATTAAAATGCATAAAGAATTTATTAATAAAAGTAGACACAGGCACAAAATAGAACATATATCAGCAATTGGAGTACTACCTTATGAATGGCTGTTAAAAACATGACAATCTTCATTTATGAAAAATATTTACTTTTGACAGGATTATCAGGGATTTTGGCCTCCTCTCCATCCATAAACACCACAGTAAGTATTTCAGACCATAGTCTTACATGTATTAAGTCTATGTATTTCTGACCCTGATATTAGGGCTAGTCACCTCTAGTCTACTGTATTTCATACCATGGCATGAACAGATAATCACCCTTAGTTTGTGTATTACTGACCCTAGTACAGTATGACAGTCTTTGTATGTCTGACTGGGGTATTAGTGACTAACCACACTTGTACTTCCATATACAGCTAAGCCTGATATTTGGGGGGAGTATAAAGAGATTTGGGTATAAAGAGATATTCACCCGTAGCTTTATATCTATCTGGCATAGGAGGTTCATCACACTTAGCATCTTTCTTTCTACAGTACAAGAGAGAACTCATGACCAAGCTGTAAGACATATCATTGAGACCTTGCGGAAGTTTTCTAGGCTGCAGACTCCTCTAGCACACGACAAATTGATAGAAGGATTAGTATGTGAGTTTCCTGTTTTTGGAGGGATTGGTTTGGGATGGATGGGGTGGTATAAAGTTTAATTGTCAGGGCCAAGAATGGATAAGGCTTAGATAAAGAAGTATATTCAATGGTACTTTTATTATCTTCACATTAGCTATACATCCAGTTTGTCACTAATAATGATGGTAATCATTGTCGTCTATAGATCAGCTGGATTTACGCAAAGAAATAAAGAGATTGCAAGATTACAGGCGGAATGGAAACAAGTCTTTTGTAGGTAAGTTTTGGATGTCATCATACAACATGTCCTACTTGTGTGCTCTTATAATGGTATTGTTAGCTATTTATAAGAGATTTAAAGAATAGTCCTATTCTCTTGTGAGTGGTATTACTAGCTATTTATGATACTGCAAGAGTTGACCTCCAGGTGTTGACTTGTCAATGGTATCATTAAATATTTACAATGTAAGAGTTGACCTCCAGGTGTTGACTTGTAAATTATATTATTAGTTCCTTATAGTACAAGTGACCTCAAGAATAGTCCTACAGTGGTTATATTGTAAAATGAGTACTCCTATAGATATTCGCTCATAAATGGTAATATTGTTAACTATATACAATGAAATTATGTAAACTGTACTACTAGCTATTTATAATACAAAGAGAAATCCTACAGGTTTACCATTGGCTACTTTCCTGTAGAGATATTGTAATCGGTCTATGTTGCAATCATATATTTTGGCATTGGCACAACTAACTGTATAGTTTATTTGCTTCATATCTTGTTCAAAAGTATGAAGTGGTATGCAGGAGTAGTGTACAACATCATCTCGTTAATCATGAGTGAGGGCACCAGATAGATATTGTGAACACGATATCTCCAGAAGGAAATGTTGAATGGATGTGGAACTTGGTACATGTATATATGATGGTCATGGGTGGTAGATGGCCCTGTTGAGAAGGAAATGTTGAATGGATGTGGAACTTGGTACATGTATATATGATGGTCATGGGTGGTAGATGACCCTGTTGATTTTACTGCAGGTATCATGTATATACCAGTGGCTATGTTGATACAATTGACCTCACAATTACAATTGTGTTTCATTTGGTAAAACAAAGTCCTCATCTGGCAAAAGTAGCCACCCGTGTTGGTTACAAAGCCTCTTTAAGAAACTTGATCCCACCTACAACTCTTATTCCTAATCTTGCTCCTATGTTGCAGCTGCTAGGATGTATGAAAAGCTGAAACTCCGTCGGGAACCAGGTCGGATGAAGAAGAGGTCTTTATTGTCGGAGGTGCTGAGTATATCCAGCAGTCAGAGTGCTTGTCAGCAGTGGCTACAGAGGCAAGCCTTGGTGTGAGTTCATCATTTTTCATCACTCTGAAATTTTATGGAATGTGACAAATAACAATGTTACTGTTACAAGTTACATTTTATGTTCAAGATAATATATTGACCCTAAGTCATACTTATTGACAGCAGAGTAAGGTAACATTAAATATGTCAACAGATGACAGTATCTTTCATATAATTGTGAGGCATACTGCATTGCACCATAACCTTTTATTTCTGATTACTAGGAATGTTTTATTCCTCTTTTACAGTGATGCTGGACACAAAAAGCTACCTCTCTTCATACCGTTGTCAAGTAAGTACATTTTATTTGTTGACTTAGAGTATTGATACTAGGGTAGGGGATGTCATTTCATAACCACAAGGACCCTTCAGGATTGGTCCAGCCTCAGCAATTTGTTTGCCCTCAGACAACCCCTGAAAAATATGTAAGCCTGTACAAAAATCCATATCAGATAAATAACATAACAGTACATTGCATTTGTGACTAAAGCATTTTAACTAAGGCTGCTCTTAAGATTCTGAAAACCACCAGCTACCTGCTATACATAGCCAAAGTTGTCTAACATTCAATTACTTTGGTTTTATTAACCTACAAGAAATGCATGAATAATTTGTATGACATGACCTTTGACCAACATATTTTGTCCCACAAACATTTGTGCCCTAAAATATCAGAATATGATCTGGTGTGGGGAAAGGGGTGGAGGATGAAAGTCATGAAACTCCCTCTGTTTTTCCAATATAAATCAACCTGTTACTTACTAGTTAATTGATCATCCAATCAATGCTAAGTTCATACCTTTAATTAATTACGAAGAATGTGTTTGTGTTCTTTGTGTTTTAGGTAGTAGAAGTTCAACGCCCCTGGATCTGACAGGCTACATAGGGTATGACAGATTGAATGACAAAGAAAAGATGGTATGTTGAACTGCTTATAGATCATTGCATTCAATC
>JAODAF010010102.1:0-12340 GCA_027574765.1 Molpadia intermedia
GGTCCTCCTATCCAATAAACTTAATGCATTCTTGAATAAACTTGCAGTAGGTTGGCCTGCTGCCTGGTGTGATGGATTAGAGCAGGGATTACCCAAGGCCTTTGTTCTTGTCATGTGGGATGCTGCTTGCTTTATTGACTCTTACAACAGGATGTGTGTCATTTTGTTGCGTAAATTCAAGCATGCTGCATGCATGCTGCCTGTGTGTTATACTAGCTCTGTTAAACTGGCTGGTAGGCAGTTTAAGCCATGTCTGGTAGATGCTGGACTCCACACTGTGTGTTAATGGTAAGAAAATATTGTTTTATCTTTGATTCTACTATGGTGTAGGTTAAGTGTATACTTTATAGAGGATAATGAATTATAGTTTGTGTATTACTCCCAAGGATGTAGGCTGTTAAATTATAGGCCTTGTAACTAAATGTATGCCTCTATGTCACAGTGTGTAACTAAATAGAAAGATAATTTATATTATTCAGTGAATTTTCAGTAATATAGGCTATGTACTGTAAGTCTAGCCTGTATAGTAATGTAGTACATTTTAGTAAAGTTTCAGCCATACATGTAAGCTTTCCAAGAATCCACAGTCTATAATTGTGAAAATGGTAAAAAACAATGCTGTAAATTCATTTTGTGCTAGTATTTTGAGGACACTAAATTGTAGGTGTTGGTATACTCATTCCATACGATAGACTGTTATGGGCCTTGATGTGATATCTTGCCACTCAATTCAGTCCTTGTACATACATGTTTGTGCCACTTTGTGGGCCTTCATATAAAATATATATAGGAATCTACAGTATATCAGGCATAAAACATGTAGCCTTTAGTCCATACTACTGTATACATGATGTGGTAAAACAAATTATATTCATTGACTCTATTTCTGCTGTAGCCATATTCATATACTTTTGAGGACACTAAATTAGGGGCTATGGACATCATTTTCATGTAGGAAATATTTAGCGGAACATTTGTTACAGTAGATGGTTGGTCATATTTCTTTTTAAGATTAATTGAAGTCACACTTTGCAGAGTGAAAAAGGGGAAGTGGTTAAAACCCCTTACTGACCAGATACACTATAGGCCTCGATACTGATGGTAAAGGTTTCAATTTATTCAGTGGTTAAATCACTGTATTCTCAGTTGGCATTCATTGTGTGTTTACTGTGTTACACACTACATGACACATGTGCTGTACATGTATGCTGGTAAATTGTGGGTTGTAATGTACTGCCTTGGTCTTTGCACTATGTAAGAATTCTACAGTTACATGCTCTTCATTGTTACACTGATACACTGTTAGCTGATATGTACCTGTCTATGTAATATATCTAAGTATTGTGAATTGTGGGTTTTAAATTCACATGTAGGCTTCTACACTGTGTTATAAGGATGATTATGAATTATGATATTCTGTGAATTACCTTTTCAAGGATAGTGGAAGGCTGTGTATAACTGTCTTTATATAGTTTAAAAAGGTTTTATCCTAATGCACATTATGTATAATCATCATGCAGTATATACCTTCATGAACATGCTCTCATGGGCAAGAGCAGAAGATGCATGTAGTAAAGATCATTGGGCGTCGCTTCAAAACTGGCGCAGCCGCCCAATTTTTTTTTAACATAACTGAGAGGAAAATGTCCTGTGATCGCTATGATGTCACAAATGCCTCCGTCCATGGTATTGGAAGATTTTTAGCTGACCATCTTTTGCTTGTAATCTTGATGACATTAAAGCTGTTTTATTGACCACCAGTGTGTACATTAGCCCAGGTCAGTCAGGTCATGATATATGGAGTGCCAAACAGGTCAATAACATCTCCATACCAACCTATTGCCTGCAGGCAGTGCAGGTTATGAATCTTTATCTTATTATACATGTAGTATGAACTTGAAATCCAACGATCACCAGCAGGTGTTGATATTTAGTTCTCAGAAAGAGAGTGAAATGAATATGGATCTAGTGTGTAAAGCCTCATAACCTCCTGTCTGGAGTGCCTTCTTACTATATTTCTTGGTAGTATATCATAATAGTCATGCTTTTTTACAGTTTTTCCAGAAACGTATCTGAAAAATTTATATAATAAATTCTTTCTTTTCTTATCTTGTCTAGAAATATACTATGTATCTCCATCGATCCAGCCATCACCTTCGAGGAACTATGTACGGACATGCGGGACATTTGCAACTTCTCCCCAGAGCAGGTTTTTACGATGAAATGGGTTGACGAAGAAGGTGAGTAGTATTGAAATTCTAACCACCAGCATGGGTGGAAAATACCAGTTTGCATACTAAAATGATATACATGGCTCATGTTTGGGGGGCCATGTGCCCCCATGACCTCCCTTAGACATGGTGAAGTTCTGGTGCTCAGTCACCACTTTCAAAATCCTTCTGCTAATTGGGTCCTGTGGATTAACAGATCAAATCTGAATTTAAAAAAGAATTTACTTTTACAAATTTCTCTCAGTCCGACCTGTTTTATTTTGCAATTGATAGAAAGTTTTTGATCAGTATTTAATTTATATGTCATATTCATAGTCTTTAGTTGATTGAAGTTTTAATAATTCAATATTTACAGGGGACCCATGCACCTTATCCGGCCAGGAAGAACTTGATGAAGCTATCCGTCTCTATGACCTCAACAAAGAGTCAAACATAACCATACATAGTAAGTATGATTTCATCTCGTCTAGGAAGCCATTTAAATATGGTATTCACAACGCTTAATTGTTCTTACCCTGCTCACATACATTTAGCATATTTTAGCCTTGCTAGCAGAAGGAAATTATGCTCACACTCCCCCTTGTTGTGGTCACTGACTTTCTACCCACAATGCAACACCATCTTTCTTCCTTAAAAGCTTTTACTGTCGTTTGAGTAGGTGTATGCGAAGTTGCGAATTGTTAATTAAGTTACATTAAAATAGAGTGAACAATGGGGAGGCTACATGCAGATTTTGGCCCTGGTCAGTGTCCAGATAAAATGATATATAATATACTAATGAAGTTTACCTCTATATATACATGGAGGGCATGCCTGTTGCATCCAAAATCTCATTTAGGGGGCATGTACAAACAAATCTGTTTCAAAGAAGAACCCAATTCAACATACTGGAGCCATGCTACCATGTTATTGGGATTAAATTTAATTTTGTTCCATATTACAAAAAAGTATACTAATGACCTTTGCGGGCTTGTCTAGGCATACTCCATGCATAGCGAGACAGTTTCAAGGACACAGAAGCCCATCCAATAAAATAAGTTATTATGAAAGAATGATGAACAACAAATGTAAAACATTTATAATATTTTGGTTATATTTGCAAAATGCTGTATCAGTGTCATCATCATGAATGAATGGAGACTTGAACAAATCTATAAAATAACATTTCATAGAACATTTTATGTTGAGAATTTTAATGTATTCCATTGTTTTCTATTTTAACTATTTTCCTTGGAAGGATTGTTGTAAATTTCTTTGTTCAAATTTAAACCTAAATTAGCTAGTACCAAACTTTATTGCAAAACCAACAATTTATCCAAGTTCTGATGATGCTGAGTCTGAGACAGTGCAAAGCTGATAGCCCTTGAGTACTGCATTAAACTTTAACACAGTTTGCAATCTCACAATTGGAAGAAAATTGATTTCAGCTTTTGCAGGAGCTGTATATCTTTTGCTTCTCTTTCTTAAAACTTCTGATATTGGCTGGATTTCTCTTTCCTTTTTGAAGCCCTGATTATAAGAGAAAATATTTTAAAAAAGCAATTAATATAATCCATTTATATCCCCCCCCCCTCTCCCCCTCTCTCTGCTATTAAATTTGAAGTACTTTATGCTACCAAGTATATAATTGTTGGTGCAGAAACACAGGAAATTTAGTAAAGACTAAAGTGACATATTTCTTAGATGTTGTGGTATTGGGTCTGTCAGAATTGAGACAGAAAGGGTATTTAGTTTGTTCATTCCTTACCTGTCCCTTACACTATGCACTCTTCTACCGCATCAAACTCTCTATGGTAAACAAATAACACCGTCCATAATGGAATGGATACTGGATAGCGTCCCGGACATGACGTCATGGGGCGCCGTGCCGTTATGGACGGTGTTATTTGTTTACCATAGAGAGTTTGACGTGGTAGAAGAGTGCATAGTGTAAGGGACAGGTAAGTAATTCTCTCGTAAATACCCAAACCAGTTTTGGTGGGTTTAGAACTGAGTGGTAATGGTCATTCATTGCCCTCTTGTCGCTATGAAAAGCGGGGGTAGGGGGAAGGTTATCCTTAATACCCATATTTTACAGTATCCGCTGTGAATAAAACAACCAAACATGCTCCTTAAATTTGTCTCATCATTTGGCTCCATATTATTAATATACTAATTTAAATATTTTAAGAAGTAATTTATACAAGAACCAGATGAGACCACTCGGAGGAGGTAGTAGGATGTACGTCAGAGCACTGCTGCTGAAGGAATTATTTTCCTTTGGTGCGATTCTTTTATGACAAGTATTTTGGTAGATTGGCAAATAATAATTGCTTATGATATTCAGTAGGTGCCAGAAAATTGTAGAATAGTAACATCTACTTTAGCGTACTGATCTTTGATTGAACAAAATGTCTCAAAAAAGACGCAGGGAAATGAACAAACGATATCCTTGAGCAATTAATATACAAAAACACATATAATAGCATGTACAATTGTGGCATAATGGCCGGTATATGAACGATCTTCAACGCATATCCTGTACAATCGCATAGCCTATAATATATATGGTGCTCATCCATCAATTCTATAATCTAAAAATCTCTGGTTCAATTCTGGAATAGGAAGTCTTTAAGCAATTGGTGCAGGACCTTCTCAATAATCTAGCATGTTAAATGTTGGCCCCACTAGCTGCCAGGAAATTACCCATAAGCAGACAGGAAGTATAGAGTCTATTATCTTAACAACAAAAACTAGAGAGAGATAATCGAAAGGGGAAAAGTTCAATCTTTGAGGGTGAATATCTTCATTAATTGGAACCTAAAAGACAGTGTGGCTAGTGAGATAAGTGGTGGTAACCACACAGGAAGAATCTAGTTCAGCATTCTTTGTACTCGGCACAAAAACTTGTGGGGTTTTCGTCATATTTTGTTACATATCCTGAGTTCTAAAAACCTTTGTCTGTCAAAGGCAAATGGAATATATCTAGTGAGTATTTTGAGGAGTTAAATATCAAATGTTGATTAACAAATAAAACATTTTTAAATTGTTTGTTTCTTTGTGTGAGCTTGAAGGATTTGTGCATGTTTACTATATATAACATTACTCATGTGGAATACCAATATACCAGGGTCATAATTTGGAGTGGTTTCTCTTTTCAGTACTGATAATCTTGGTGATGTTTTGGTATTGTTTTGAAGTTTTATCTATTTTCTGAAAACGTTTCCAGTATGTCAGTCAACAAGCATGACACATTTACTGAACTTGAAGTTTGAGATGTTATAGATCAAATATTCTTTAAAAAATCAGTTTTGTCTCTTTGCCTATGTGAAGGAAGTATTCTTTATATTTATTTAAAAATCACAGTAATTTTCTGTGATTGATTACGTTGTATCCTGCAACAATTTTTAATTATACGTGCAGTCAATTAATAATCATGATTGATTTTAATTACACTACTGTACAGTAAGTATATTACACTCTCCTTCCTATTACAGTATATATTACTATTTTACCAGTAAACACTATTGGCCCTTTCATGTGACCATTTTTCCATCCTGCTTTCATTCTGAATGTCCATTGACCCTAAAAATCCCAGCGCCTTGGTCTTTGCACTTATAGTAGGTCCGTTGTATTTCTAGAGTTCCTTTGTTTTCTGGTTAATTTTACAAGGTGTGAAGGTGTCTATTAGTAATGTCAAAGGAAAGCTAGGGTATATATTTGAGATTATATTTTAGTTTCTCCTTGAAAAAGTAATTTTGACTCATTCTGACAGCTCTTCAATCATTTGGAATTATTCCTAGCCTCTTGAGATCACCATCAGTTGGCTACATGGAATACTTAATTATGGTGTTGCCTCAATCTTCTGATTTAAAGCAGTATATATTAAAATTGAGACTGTTCTAGAAATCTAGGAATTTCTAGCATTTTGGTATACAGTAATTTGTTTTTATATACTTTTTTAGAAATGTCTAATGTGGAGCTATGACATGTAGTAACCAGGAATATAATATTGGTGGGTTGGTAAAAGAATGCCCTGGGGGCAGGGTTTATTTACTGTAGTGCATAGTCAAAGTACGCCTGTGCCAGGTTACAAAAGCGGGTGGAACATGGTGAGAATATTTTCCATAAAATTTAAGCGGCCATTATATAGAGTGGTCCTCCCCCCATTAAAAAGGACTTATTCCCTCCCTACCCCTAAAGAAAATGCATACAGTATTCACAAAACAATGTTCCGAACACAATATAATTATTTCCGCCTTTACGCCTTATTGTATGATGAAATTAATTTGGTCTTAAAACTTGTTAATCTTGTTACGTTTGGTGTACCAATGTAACAAGACCCTGCTTTAGCTGGACACTGTTACACCAAATAATTTTTGAGGAAATTTTATCATATATTACTGTAAGTTGTATTTTATTTGTTGAATGCCCATTTAAATATAATCAAAGCTGTTAAAAATATATTCACAGGTTTAAGATCTTAAGTAACAAATTATACAAATTTAGGACACAGTGTTACATCAATCCATAAATTTTACACAGATTTTTCATGACCTAAGTGATCAAAACTAATTTTTTATCTCTAATGAAGATTTATATAAACCTATGTTACATAGTACATCAAAGCAGATAGATACAGTATTAGATTGATATTTAGAAAAAATATAGAGAAATGTCACACTCTTTGCGAGCTGCTTTAAGAACTGTCTGTTCATAAAACGGATGTGATCTCACACTATCATATCTCAAGGGTTTTTTTAAGGGAATATGTCACACACAAACTATATTTCCATTTGTCTCTACGGTATGCTGTTTTACTACACCAAAATTTGATTTTTTAAGTAAAAAGCATCTTCTGAAACAAATATGCAAGTGAAAGCCAACTGTAAGAAAAGTAGTGTTGGCGAAACGAAGGATCTATTCTACTTACTGTTTTGAAGATGTTCATGCTTTCCTTAGAAATTTATGAAAGATAATTATTTCTTTTTGAAATAAAAAATAGAAGAGAATTTTATAAAGGTCATGATTTGCCAATATCACTAGATACATGAAAAAATGCTAGGATTACAACCTTTGTGTTTGAGCCTAGTTCTTCGAGTCCAGTGCCATTTGATCAAAACTGATAGCTACCTGATGTTAAATTTGCAAGGCAGCACCATCTTTTCCCAAATTGTCCAAACCCAACTGGACCAGAATTCAATATCCTGAGCATGCCCCCACCACCCTCCCCTAATTGAATTCAACATATGAAATGTGAATGTAAAATGGGAGGCTTTGACAGCACAACTTGGTCTTCACTAATTATGAAAAATATTTTTTAGTTTTTAGGCTTATTAACTTATGAACTGTAATTATTTTAAATTTTCCATGGATTGAACCTGTCTACCCGTAACAATCCATCAAATAGAATACACCATCACAATAGAATAGCCGGACTCTACTACAGTAGTTAAATACAAGAATGGGCGAGCAATGATTGCCTATGTACCTGATGCAGGTTTTATGAGGTTATAATATTTCAAAATTAGTTTTCTATACAGATTCTTTCATTTTTAATTGCCATTTAACAAAGTCCAAAAATGACCCTCCAAAGCATGACATCCTTCTCAAAAAGTGTAGAAAGATTTCCCTAAGCTTGGGAAAATAATTTTACCCACCCAAAGGCAACTGTCACCTGCTAGGTGTCTCCATAGACACAATGACTCTACGGTTCAATTTTTTCTTAAGTTCACTGACACATTTTTGTTCTTCTTTTTATCCAGAACTTCATATTTAATTAATAGTGTACTTCAGTACTGCATCCATTCTATTGAACAAAAGCTGTTCACTAATACTATGTTTTAATTACACCAGTGTTCATAGAATAGAATTTCATCTTCTATTTAGAGGGAGCCCACAGCTGTCTCCTCCAGATTTGCCAGATTTGGTTCATTGAAACAATTGAGCCTAAAAAATGGAAGCAATTTTGTTGAGGTGTGAGAATTTTTCACATGGTGTAGGGGAGGTGCTATAAAATGAAACAGCATGCATCTCTCGATACATGTGAAGCTTTGTACAGTGGTTAATATTAATAGATTCTTGTTCGTATTCAGATAATTATTTCAAAACAAAAGTGAATTTGCCGTTTGAAGAATTATCTGATTTTGGGAGCTTTTAAGTTTTAATGCTACCATCATATATGATTATACCAGAATATGACCGACAATGACAGATTAAGGGGAATTCTGTGGACGTGGCAGCAAGCGTGATGTAATGCACTTTGGGTTAACATTTGGGGCACAGGTGCCATACCAGGATTTGCTAAACAACTTTATCAAAACCTAATTTTAATAAAAATACCAAGTAACTAGTTTGCATATATAGATAACCCTACATGAAACCATGGTACAGGGAGGTCTTAGAATTTGGGTGGGGGTGCGGGGGGCTGGCAGGGTGGAATCGAGTCGAGCCATACTTCACTATATTCCATATAGAAAAATGCAATTTCTTTGACTTTAATATTTTTGCAGGAATGTGGCCTGTTGTGGTTTTTAGTCACACTTCACAATATATTATTCCTTCCTCTATACAGTTTTTGGAAAATAATCAATTTATACATTTGACAGTCAGGGACATATGTACTCCCTCTCATTGCTTTCACCACTGTCAATATGATGCTTGTTGATCAAACCAATTTCTAATTTACTATCACATTTTCCATCCATTTTGCAACATTTTATCTTTTACAGACCTGTCTATGTAACATGTGATATTGTGGAACCATACAGGTACACATACTGTATTATGTACAGTGTGTCACTGAATATATCCCATAAACTACAGTACATAGAAATCACACCTAGGCTACAGCTGTAATTGTAATAAAGTTGGTACTTGGTAGACTATTTGATTCAAAGCTGTAATCTGCCTGGAGGAAGGTTTCACAGGGGTATGGTAGGATTCACCAGAGAATTTCTATGAATATAATACAAGGTCAGGTTCTTTTGAGTACCTGTGATCTGTATTAGGATTTCTCCTGCTGGATATGTCCTTAGACTCGATGAGAATTTAAAGGGTAACCTTATCCTGAATGTATTAGGCCAGCCAGGTCAAAGTTATTTGACCAATTCCCGCCTTTATTTTTAATTGGCCTATAGTAAGAAGGCATGAATGGGCTGTCTAACAAATATCTTAGTGATATCGGGCAGTGTAATAATAGGATATCATACAATGTCCTACATTCTGTGTAGGACACAGACATGTACATGTACAGTATGTGTGTAGTTATGTGGAAATTACCAATGTTCACTTGCATGAAGATAGCAAGGTTATGATGTCAGACACACATTACATGTATCACATACACACTCTCTGCGATATATAGCAGATACATGTAGCATTTCATGCCAAGTATCTGAACCGGCCACCTCTGATTCAAAGTTCTGGTTCTAGTAACCAAGGTTTTACTGCACCTATCTGGACCACCTCTGATTACAAGTATAACTGAGGTTTACTGTACATATCTGAACCACCTCTGGTCCAAATTAGTTCAGTTAACTGAACCACCTCTGACCCCAACTGGTACTAGTAACTGAGGTTTTACTGCACTTAAGTATGAACCACCTCTGGTCCCAACTGGTTTTACTGGTTTACTGTCTACTAATATTTCTGCACTATATAATTATAGTCGACTGCAAACATTGTAATACATAATTTACAGTGTAATCTACTTGGTAATATACATATTAATTTGCTAGGAACTTTTGGTGAACTACCTAGTGGTGATGTGGAAATAATATACTGGTAGTGCCTAAGTGTGTTATATAGTAGAGTGCTTGGAGTGATAATTTTATGTCCATTGCAATGAAAGGTCAATTTTAGTTATGTTAAAGGCTGCATTGTGTGTACTAGTCATCATGTGAGTGTATGCATGTGAGTGCTACACTTGAGAACACAGTATCGAGAACAAACTTGTTGTCATACATGGTGCTAGTAGACAATTGTAAAAGGTTTGAATGTTGATGTCATGAATATTAATGAGTGGGTGGGACTTAACATTAAAAGTGAAATGGCATTATCTCTGCAATGTAATGTTTGTGCAGTGGATATAGGGCAGGTTAGGGACATGTGCATGGAAAATACCCAATTCCAGTTCTCCTCCTCCCCAAACATGCATAATATACACAATGCAGGGTTGTACTCTTTAAAAAAGAAGCAATGAAAAGCAGCAGTAAAGTCCTGGAAAAGAGAAAAAATAATAAAACTGGTGGAATCATGGTATAGCCTTATAGGTTATTATGGTTAGGTATCGAGAAATGTAGCCCCATGGGCCATTGCACATATTAAATCAGATTTCAGGATATCAGGATGTTTTCTTTGCATTATTACTGTTAGGTTGGTAGTAATGAACCTCATTGGCAAAACTATTTACAATTTTCAAAATTCAGTCTATGTGTCTTCTCTCTTTTTATGAACCTATAACTGTACCCAATGTAACACCATTCATATTAGATAGATAGATAGATAGATACACATTAATATAGCGCCAATATCCAAAGTTACCAATGCTCAGTGGCGCTGTTCTAGTCTAACTCCCTGGTCATTGGCAACCTGATAAAGACACTGCCTGCACTTAGAAGTGCATGTTCAACTGGCGCCCCCATCCGTTGCCTCACAGGTACCCATTTAAACACCTGGTTGGAGAGAGGCAATTGTGGATAAAATAACTTGCCAAAGGGCACAATGTAATGGCAGTACCAGGGTTCGTACCCGCGATCCTTAGATCTCAAGTCCAATGTCTTGGCCACAGTGCCACCACACTCCACTTTTGAGGTATCAATGTTTTCATGTCCCTGAAATGAAACATGAACAAGGCTAAACATGACATTGCTTTTAATGTATCTCCTTTGTTCTTTTACCTCAGTTGGTTTTAAATGATGCATATTGGAGACATAACTGGTTATCAAAATTAGCATACATTACAGTTGAGAGCAGAAGGCATACACCTACAGTATTTACAGGTTTATTCGAGGCTCAAAACTAAAGTAGTTGCCCGGTTTTACAAGTAGGCAGACAGGGAAATTTCCAGTGATTGCTATGGTGTTTCAAGCAGACGCCTCATTTGGCCATGCTAGTTCAAGATTTCTGGTCAACCATTGATCCAAAATTGCCCAGTATAGGAAGGGTTAAGCCTTGGAAAAGTACTTTGACATACAACTTACGAAATCAGCTATTTACAACATACATACGTGTATGTATTCCCAAGGCTTCAGAGAGAGTTTTGTAGTCTGTAAGCCAAGCGTGAAAACTAAATGCCTAGTAAAGCATTGCACAGTATAGTGTTAGATCATTCATGCATGTTAATGTCTTCATTGTTCTTTCTTACAGAACTATTTGTGTAGAAGAAGGAGGGAGTGCCTTGTTTAAGGGGCTTGGCCCTAATATCGTAGGAATCGCACCGTCCAGGTACGTTAAAGATTTGGGAAATTACACCCTAGTGCATCGGTATGCAAACCGTGGGATGCATCCTTGGTGGGACGCTTGAAAATGCAGGTGTGATGCCTGGGATTCTCAAGTAGCAGTAAAAAATAACAGAAACAAAAACAAAGCAAGAAATCCCACCAAAATCGGATCGAAAGAAGCTTTTAAAAATGTTCCATAATTTTTTTTACTCTTGCAATATACATCGATAATCATTCAGACAGGTATGTTCTGATTTAACATTTCATTTCAGATCTAAAAATATATATATATTTTTTTAAATAAGAATGGTAGCCTTTTATTTCAGGTGCTTGTATAAAGGGAATTTGAGTGCCATTTCCGGCCATCTAGGGCTGTCCTGGTGCCTAACATTTTCTGTTGCACTTTGCATCAACCCATGGTGGGGCTACGCTTAAATAGTGGGACACCTGATTGCACTACTTTATTTATGGTTGGACACCATCTCATTAAGTCTGAGAAAGGCTGCCCTAGAGAAAACATGTCTGTTGCCAAAACCAGGGTTGTTTGATTTAAATTACGTTGATTAAAATCACTGATTTAAATCGCGATTTTAATCAAATGATTTTTTTTTAAAAATCACTGATTTAAATCACCTTTTTAGATTTTTTTTATTTTTTGCTGGAAAAGTTGGTTTAAAGTCGATGCAA
>JAODAF010010212.1:0-12335 GCA_027574765.1 Molpadia intermedia
GTTTATTCCGCGAAACATTTTGTTTGTAACATAACATAAGAGACAAATAGAAGAAAAACACAGTATGGTCTTATTAATGGTCTTGTGGCTTAGAGCGCTTTCGAAGGAGGGAAGGGGCCAGAGTGAATTGGCAGGGCACTATATATATATGGATTAATTTGAACGATATTTGTACCAACTATATATATAAAATATTACGAAAAAGGCATCATGTCGAAAATTAGTCCTTCCCTACGTGTTATTGAAAATTTGTTTTACTTTACTTTTTGCAAATCGGCATATTGGTGGAACATGTCCCTTCCCTCTTCCCCCTCTTTCTACGTCACAGCCATGACAAATGGCCATACTTACCCTGATGCTTTGTATCCATCCTTTGACATTCACGAAAGACTTTTTGCATGTGACGTCATAGAGCAAAAGGACGCCATCAGCCTTGCGAAAGTAAGCATGAGGAATGCTGCGGAACTTGGAAAATGAGCAGTGAACTGAATATAATGCATATAATCACTAGACAATAAGTATATAATTGCATATTCAATATGACCTGGTATATAATTAGTTTTCATAGGTATAGGCGGGAGTAGGGGTGGGTTGATGCTGCTGCAGCAAGGTGTATGTCCGAATAACAGTTTTACATCCGGTCTACTTTACACTTGTACAGTCGTAACGGTACGGTAAAAAGTTTGTCACTGCAGTGTGTCGTTGCCGGCATTTGAGGATACGGTATTCCCCTCTTTTAGATTATCTGGTTGTTGCGAGTTGCAACCTGTCCTGTTTGGAATTTCAAACGGATTGGAATAGCCTGACACACTTTTACAGAGAAACAATTCAATGTCACTCATCCATTCTCACGAATTTATATTTTATCTCTAGGTTGTATGCGAGACCGAATTGTCACTTTTGGCAAACCAAGGAAGTAGACAGTCCCTTTCCGACATTTATTTTAACATAGTAACGTAATGCTTAAGAAATATATATCGCCGTTGTTATTATTAATAAAAAGTAATGTATTAAAAGAAAACATGAACATTGCAAGGCTTTCCGCTTCCTACCTTTCTTGTCCGGCTGTGTCCCAGATCTGCAACGAGACGACACTATTGTCCATGACCAGGGATTTCATATGGAAGCCAATTTCTGATGTTGAAATATAAAGGAAGAAACTATTAAATATAATTAGGGCATGGGTTAGAGATATAGGAATGTAATTATCAGATATTGTACATATTAACCACATTATTACTTGGCGATCAAATATTTCATCTGCAGGCTTGTGTTGATATTACATACCGATCGAGGACGTTCACTTGAAAATTCGAAAGGTTGTGCGCTATAGTTATACTCCATACATCTCCCTATTCATTTCTAGATCCTTTAGGGAAGAGTCCTCATATATACGTTGGTAATAGGTTTTAGTGGTTTCCTCGCCTGAGTTTTACAGTGAATATGTCGCCACACCACCCTTGTGAGGACTCACGGTACGACCTTAAAAATTCACAATTTGGGACTTTAAAAAAAAAATCTGTCTGTAGGTTCTTGGACATCTGTGTAATACGGGTATTAGTGACGTCACACCGCTCAAAGTGTCCGATAGAAACGTGACGCACACTGCGTCCAATGTAGCCTACAAGTGCTGGATCAGGAGCGAGTATTTCCACTTACACGAACAGCCAAATAACATAAAATTTAAAATATAAACATATAATTTTTAGTGTGTCTTGGAGTAAATTAGATGTAGTTTACTTACCGATTGTTACTTGCGTGTTAGTTGTGAATGTGTTATGACAGAATCGCTGTACGAAGCTTGTCTTCCCAACACCAGAGTCGCCGCACATGACCACTTTAAAACATCGATCAGGTGTTCGTAACTGCAAGAACTGTAATATAATACAAATTTATAATAAAATATAACTTATTGTTAATTGAAACAGTTTTAGAATATTATTTTTGGAGAGGATATTTACTGCGTGTGTGTGACTGTGTGTTTGCGTCTGTGTGTTTAGGGGGTGGGGTGATAAATACCACTCATTCTTCAAATGACAACAAATCATTGCATTACAATTCTCAACACTATATTCCGTGGTTATGTAAAGTCGTTTCTCGACGTGTTCAAGGTGCAAACATAACAATATTTTTGTCAAGACAGCGAGTGTTTTTTGTTTGGGGTTTCTCTACTTCATACGAAGGTCTGAAACGTAACAAGCGAGGTGCATGGATTTTAGAAACGACAACCCGGATGGGTGGCATACTATACGGTACGTCGACCGACCGTACGTACTATCGCCAGCGGTTTACGAGTGGTTGTTGGACAGGCAGCCTATGCACACAACTTCATAAAAGGAGAAATATATATCCCACTTCAAAAGTAGAATATTTGAAATTAGCCCGGCGTAAATATTTACGGTCCTCCGATATGGCGAATTTGAACTAACTGTAATATATGTTATGTTTTAACGGCCAAACAGCCATCTGTTCCTCTATCTAATCAAACGTAGTTAGCTCTTATTACTACGATTCATGTACTCTATTGTGGGATAGTTATTTACGCATTAGACAACCAATTACATACCGACCTCTTGGGGGGGGGGGGGGGGGGGGACATGAATATTCAGATTTGAGACATTATTCGAAAGAACTTTCCAGAAGAGAAAATATAGTCATTTATATCTCGATTGTACAAGGCTTATACTATCGAAAACAGATTGTTTTTAAAGATGTGTTTAATTAAAAGTACCAAAATATACGGTGAGCCATAACCGTAGGAGACAAAGGCTGGGGGAGGCCTCCCCTGCCTTAATCTGGCAGAATTTATGTCTCAGTGGCAGAAAATTGGGCAGTTACCGCCCCCCTTGAGCACAATGGTCCCATACGGCCATGGGTGACAGTGTTCCACTGTAGAACGGTCGGTATTTAAATGTTGAATGAATCAATGTACTGTTCATTCCGTGACATGACTAACCTTCAAGGCCTATTGCTACAACCATCATGATCTTCATACGTGTAAACGTGCTACCCAGATTTTGTAATACACTAATGGTTTAGTGACATATGCCACGTTTGATTGTGATATTTAGAGATTGGGGAAAGATTGTAGATTCGGTGAGGTAATCTAGAAGTTGGTTTGCTCGTGGTGGGGTAATCTATACCTACCTCCATACTAACCTGCATTTGCTGGTCACATTCACAGTCACTGTAACTGCTGACTCGACTCATCTGCATCACTCCAACTCTCCTTGTTTCCTCGACTTTGTAATTATCTTCTACCAGCTGTTCGTACTTTTCTCTGGAAGAAAATACATTTCATACTTTTAATAAAATGCTTAGAACTAAGATATGGAATAGGAGTATTGTTCATATACCATATAACAAGGGCCAGGCATAGCTGTGGGTGAGGAGGGGTAGGGTACATAAATAGGCACAACCAGCTATACCCTCCTCCGTAACAGAATAAACCTTGTAGCTACAACAGAAATGTATGGATTGAGACAGTGATATGTACATACATATATGATACACTTTATGATATTTGACGGTACTGTCCACGCAGCCAAGTAACCTGAGTTTATTTAACATGCAGTATACAAATGACGTATTAACAACGGAGTGTTGTTCATAGACACTGGTTTATTTATGAAATATTCAAATATCTGATTTTTTGTATTGACGTTGCGGTACAGCTCCTTTAAGTTATTTCTAAGGTGTTCATGATCAGAAACCACGATCAGATAGTAGGCCTACTACAGATAGTAGGTTTTCTAGGGGTGTCTAGGCGACAATTTTAAACAGTTACGGGACACTCTAAAAAATGTCTGTACAATTACAAAGAAAAAAAAAAAGTACTGTCAATTATTGACAGTACTTTATCTGTAATTCTTTTGTATTTCTTTTTTTTAAATGTACAGACATTTTTGGCAGTGTAATATTCTAACCTGAGTTTCTCTAACTGTAATTCCAAATGCTTTCTGTCTTTTGAAACTTCTTCTTGTTCCTCTAAGGCCTCGGAATATTCTCTACAATTAAATACAGATAAATATAATGATTAAGTACATTGTCATCGCGACTACCATTTCTCGTAAGCAAATTGTAACAAAAATAAAACCACGAGCCTTTCATCTCACTTATATTTGTATAATAAAACATATACAACTGAAATAAAAAATGATACAGTATATTATCATTGCGACTTCCTCGCACAAATGCGGAGAGGTGAAAATGAGCGAACTGTTACAGTGTTACATAATTATAAAACGAATATAAAAACCTAAACCTCCGAAATGGCTCAAAGCTCTTGAATATGTGAAAAATACGCAACTATTGTTTTGGCATACTGCCCAAACGCACTATTCCCTGCCTTGTGTCCAATGCCTCTCCACCTGCAAATATACAAACACATACAAACACCCAACTTCTCTAGTTTTTTAGGTAATCATCAAACAATCATCAGTTCATCACCCCAACAGTAATAGCTGGGTCAAACGCTTGGTGCCTGAGTTCGATCGCCTGTAACTGATCCTTTTAAATATGTTTTTTTTATTTGCCATGTAAGTATAAGACGTTGCCTTTAATTCGTAACGCAATACAACAGATTAAAAATCTATCGTTAAAAAATCATTGTAAAAAACAAAATAACCAACCATAAATCAAGCAAGAAGTTTACAGTTATTCGCCAGTGTCACACATATAGCAGTGGTGTAATATAAGACGTTTCAAAACTATTCTATTTTCGTATTTCCTAATCAATGTCACCTCTGTTAGAAGCCATTGGCTGATTTATTCAGCAATAAAAGTAGACATCCGGTGGTATTTGTACAAATAACATTGAATGACTAGAAATACAATGGTTTCTATATGCGTGTAATAGAACCAACAATACAGAGTACGTCTTCGGCGAATACAACATAGTTTAGGAAAAATCCTAATATATATATATTAATATATATTTTTGAGGACGAAATTTGCATTAATCTTTGGTATAAACTGTCTCTGAGGTTTTTTGAAGTCACGCTTTAAGACGATGATATCAGATTATAGTTGAAAATATATCAATAGTTTTCCATTTTAGCAGAATTGTTTAAAATTATTCGCATTATTCGTTTATCTGAATTATGTGAGTCTTTTCTTTACCTCTGGATGAATTCTCTTTCCCTGTGCGTCTCATCCTGAAGTTGAAGGCACAGTTGTTGTGTTTCGTTCAGGCCAGCTAATGATTGATCCAATCTTACTCTGAGTTTTGCATTTTCCTAAAAATAGGAGTAAAATTTAAAGGCTTAATTACACAAAATCTATTTACTCTGCTGGAAACGCGATGGCATTATCGTGCGCAAACATCACGGCCCATCGGGTCAAAAAATGAAAGCCAAAACAGGAAACTACAATACAGGAAAGCCAACCTCTACAGCATCTCCTACCCTTTCATAATCAGTACACTCAAGCTACATCACAACGTTCACCCTCAGAAACATATATGCAAGCATCCCTTCCCAACTAGGATATCTAAGCAGGATACATCAATCACATCGACCCATATGATCCGCTCACACAACATATTTACAATGGAATGTAAACATTCGAGGGCAAATGCTTATTTGCAGAGGTTCTGGATTTCAGTCATAATATAGTCTGCAACTTTTGACCAGACTCTGTATGCTCTTCCGAAATTTAAATAAGGACATCGATGGTTGTAATTGTTTTATTTGCTCAACAAGACGTTACGGTAAACAAAAGTAACGGTACCGTAGCTTTACGTGAGTAAAATTAACTTGAAATAGATCATTTCAACGTAAAGTCTGACAAATTGCCTGGTCGTTCAAATTATCATGTTTTGTTTTATGTTGATGATAATGCCTACAATGTTATTATACATACATTGGTATAGCGCAACCTATGCCTATAATATATCTAATCAAGTGGTACGTTTAGTTGATTCACGTTCGTTTGTTTTAGACCTTTAACTAAAAGATTACTCTTCAAATTAGTAACATGAAAGTTGAAACAACTTCACCTTACCTACCTTAGATAAGTTATCGTTTTCCAAGATGATGTTGGCTTCATGTCGACTTAGTTCCATAACCATCTGCTCCAGCTAAATAATATAATAGTAATACTATTATTATAATAACATATTATATAATATTATTATTATACGAATAATATTATACCAGTAGTACGATATATTATATCATATATCATATCATATTGCATATCATACCATATCGTATCATATAATATACATATCATATTATTGTCGTAATAATTAAAATATGATTATAATATTAATATAATAAATTGTTATAATAATAATATTATATGATATTAATATAATAGTAATATTATATATAATATTATTATAATATACCATTATTACGATATAATGTATTATATCACTTAGTATCACGTCAAAACATATATCATACTATAATATCGTAACAATATTGTACAATATCATAATGTTTGTAATATTTGTTATATTTTATATCATATCATATCATACCATATCATATATTGGTGTATTATCAAACCTTGTATGTAATGTCAGGCCATATGTCATGTCGCATTATACCTTATCATATAATATATCATATAGAATATTATGATCTATTATATCATAGTTCAAATCGTATCATATCATACTATATAAAATCATATGCATATCATAGCATACGAATATACCATATATATATACCATATCAAATCCCACCATATCAACAAAAGGAATTTGATTTATTTGCAGAATTTAATCAATATATTAATGAGAAATTCTACACAAGTACTGGCACCATGCCTTTATAAACAAGGGAAAGAATTGTTCCTTGCGGTAATGTATTTCGCCAGATGAGTTCGGTAGCTTAAATGGCAAAGGCAGTTGCGCATTACGCAACAGATGCAGGTTCGAGTCCTGCTCGTACTCAATTTTCTCCGATATTCAAAAATTATTTTCCTTAAATGCAAGGTGCCAGTACTTGGATAGAATTTCTCATTAATATATCGACTAAAATCTGCAAATATATAAATATATATATACCATATCAAATCCCACCATATGAACGAAAGGAATTTGATTTTTATTAATATATTGACTAAAATCTGCAAATAAATCAAATTTCTTTCGTTGTGTTTATCATTGTCGGTATAGTCATCACTCAATCATTCATTATATATATATAATATTGTATTATATCGTACTGGTATATTATATATTATATAACATCATATCATATCAAATATTATTTTATATTAGACAGTACTAGAATACGTTTAAAAAGATAATAATTCTAAGATGTCTGTCCCCAGTGGAGTCACTTTCAAAGTAAAATTAACTGTGGTTATGAATACATTCTAGCTCCTGTAGACTGCAGCACAGGCGTCGTTGTTATAATATAAACAATCTGTTTCTTCTCCAATCGATAACTTCGATAAATTTCGATTAAAGTAAGTTGAATCGAATCATCAGTAAAAAAAATGGTTTCAAAACCATACCAAATGTTGACCTTTTCCCATTTTTGTTCAAATTATCATTACCTGCTGATTTTGTTGTGTTCTTTCTTTTTCCTTTTTGTCAATTTCATGTAAACTATGTTCTAACTGCAATGGAATAATAAAATAATTACAATTATTTAGTCACAAAGCAATAACATAACACATCCGGTACGTATTACTCAGTATAAAAAGAAACGAAAAGTATAACTGAATTCGTTAGACACGAAAGCATATGTCCAGACAGATATCGATTTTGCTGAAAGGCATCTAAGTTTAGGATTAACAACCGTAATTTTGTATTCATGGAGAACATACCATATCGCAGGGTTATTTTACAGTAATGGATTGATTTAAGAGGCGCTGTCATGGTAAAGAAATTCATTTTGAAGAAATCGGCGGTAAATAATATTCTTTATTTCTTAGTTTAATGTTAGGTACTACCATTTGTCTTTCTTTTTAGCCTAACATGATATATAATTGAGTAAACTACAAAGTGAATTTCTTAAACAGAGCAATTATAGTTTTCATGAAATAAGATTTCAACAATAAGATTTTTTTTAAATAATTTTTGATTTTCGTATTCGGTTATTGAAAAATTGTACATTTGTACCAAAACACATAGTAATATATAACATTAGGTCGAAATGTGAAGATTTTGTTTTATACTCGACATGATTTATTCATGGAAGGTGGTTTAATTCACCATGATTTGAATTCATTCTCCAATATTGGATTTCTTCGCCATTGATATAACCTAACCAGTATATATGCCTTCCTTCTCCCGCATTCTCGACCACCATACAACACACATGCCAGCTGTGAAGAACCATTTCCACCATGTTTTGTTTTTGTCTACTCTAAATGATCAACGATCTTCTTTCATGTATTTTTATATTAGCTTCAATATTTATGTTATACAATATAATATATTATGGAACGAAAGTGGAATAAAAGCACTTGTTAAGCCATGTATACCAACCTAACTAATAAGTATCCATAAATCCAGAAGAAGAAAAAAATAATCAGTAGACGGGTAGATATAAGATAGGTAAATCTTAGACATATTAATTAAAATTATAATCAGTAAGTCTTAATATAGTACATTCTTACTTCATTCTTTCTTTGTGATATTTTTTCGACTTCTACTTCTTTCTCCTCTAAGTATCTCTCTAGCTCTTGCTCCATTTCTCTGCGATACTGAAATATAATTGCACAAATTAGAATTTATTTAAACAGTAGTATAATTAAGCAGTATGCATAACCAGACCGGTCTCGATTCCACTTTCTGTTGGATCCGGACTTGACTCGGACTATGGTGCACTGGACTCGGACTCGGCACCTGGTGGACCCCTGGAGTCCAGTCGTGTCCACCCAAAATATATTGTATATAATTATTGTCAATCCTTCCTTTTAATATTACTATTATTCAACCCAAACATTCATACGAAACCATAATCAGTATTCAGGTAGTGCAAAATTCTCTACAAAGCCAAGTTGGATACTTATTGAGGATTTGTTATACTAAGAAACCAGTTGCCTGTACATCATAATCCGCAGTACTTTTATTGATATGCTATGGTTGAGACAAATATTAATTTTAAAGCAATTTTGAACGAATTTATAATTTTTGCTGAACTCGGCTCGGACTTGGATTCTACAGACTCGTACTTGGCTCGGACTCGGATTTGCTAGACTAGATTGGTAAAACCAGTAGCGTAATGAATTGAGCACTTTTTGTATCGCATATTATCAATATTACTAGGAATATAATATGGAGTACGATAATTATAACAAAGTGACTACAGAACATATATATTAAGACATTTGCTGTTACTGTAAGAAGTTATTGGCACGTATGGGCTACCTTAAGTTATTTATGTTCTTGCTCCCAGAGCATTGCCTACTTTACATAATAATATCGGACATAACCTTTGACCCTACTATGTATAAGAGAACACGCAAGTATAGGAATGCACTTTTTGTATACAGCACCTCACTTCAATACAAGACGCTCAGCCGAGCACAAGTAGAGCTTTCTTCTTCTTTTTATTCCGTTTTGTTTTATACAAAACTCGCCCGGCTTGCGCTTACAGAAGCAACGATTTGAGGGGAGAAAAGAAGCTCTGTGCTTTTCTCCAAAAAAAATCCCCGTTGATTAACAACCAGAGGCGCGAGGCCTCCATGAGGCTTCTTGCTTCTGGGAAAATGTAATCAGAGAAGGGAAATATTTTTGTGAACTGATGGAATCAGGGAAGAGAAATGGAACTTTTAGCCATAATATATGTTACATGGACTACTCAGTGGCATTTATTAAAACAAATTGATAATAAATCTGGCCCCTAATATTTCGGGGTCAGTTGTGGTTTGACATGCTGATTCTACAACTGTACAACCATCCTAGCTGTGCTTTATTACGAACCCCCTCCCCCCAAAACAAGCAAACAAACAAGCAAAAACAAAAACACTTTAACCTATATATAAAAAATGTGCACACGAAGGTTGCATAGGGATCAAACAATTGACATTTTTGCTAAGAAGGTACCTTTGAGATAATTATAAAATAATAACATTTGATACATACTACACTATACCGAATGCATAGACATGACTATAGTACTATACACCCCAACAGTGACTGCTAAGCTACCCTGTTTATCTATTGTGGTTAAAATCCTACCACAACTGCTTACTCTTTGACCTCCCAGAAACCAATTGTTTAGAATAGCACCATTGAGTGAAATTGAGCATATAGATTATTTGTATTTAGCCATCACAACATGCTATTTATCTTAAACCTAATTATAACCTAAAACAAACGTGTAGTAGATTCATTTTGAATTAATTCCTGACAGTTATTTAAGATCTCAATAAGTAAATACATTAACATGTACCTGTAGTATCACCATTTCAAACTATGAAGAAATCTGTGCATATAGTTGCTCACTTTTTAATGTTTTAAGAAATTGATGTTAAGCCCAGCTTACTCATTATTATACACAAATTGTGTTTCAAAAACAATAGGGATCTTTTACCCATCAACCTGTCAAGCATGAAGTTCGTCCATCATGTCAGCATTGAGATATCGTGTTTACACGCTTGCTACTTGTAAAACAAGTTATCCCAACTCTCTCATGCATATTAATGAGAATGAAACTTTCCATAACATGAGCAGACAAACTTCGCCATACCCAGTATGAAGATAATCGAATGTACCGTTAGAATATTCTTTAAGATTTACCAATTTTACATTTAGCACCGCTCACTCATAAATAGAAAAAAACGTATACAAGACAAAGCGTCACAGACATACATACACACACACGCCAAGTTGAATACATAGGTTCATTTGCTTTCAGCAAGTAACCGAAAAGGAGATTCCACAACGAGGTCAATGCACTATAAAAGAAACGATGCATTCTTTTCAACCTATAGTCAGTGGCTTATAGAAGCGCATCGAAGTGGAACCAAACATCAACTAGTATTGGGTTTGTTTAAGGAATAGATTGCATTTGGCTGCCTATTGTTGGTAAATCAACCGTCGTGACTCGACAAATTTGATTGAATACCAGACGAAGCGAAGCGAGCCCGTTATTCAACCAAATTTAGAGTTTATGTTTGTGATCAACAATAGGCTGTCAATCGTTGTTTTTTCTTTTCTACCCGATATTGCGTGAAAAACATAATTTTTCTACATTATTCTATCAATACACGACTTTAGCAAGTCAAATAATAAGCAGTTGCTACACAATAAAGTGCTGCAGGTTTTGGCGGTTTCAATAACTACCTCTGTTACGAGCGCGCATATTTGTTTTTTTCTTGTATTGTACGAACAGCGCTGTGACACGTAGGGCCTACATATAACAAGTAACAGTGTACAGGCTAGCAACAGATTTACTGTTTATTGAAGAATATCTTCTTTTAACCGATCACAGTGCATGATTCCTAATGACGGATGGCAGAGATTGGTAGAATGTTAATTATTAGCATACACGCGTACTATACTAGTCTTGACCAAGACGTTAGCACTATCATTATGCGATTTGAGAAGTTGAGGGCGCTACACATTCTTACTCTCCGTAAATTAGGGCTTACTTCAGCGAATATTAAACTCGGTCGAATTATAGTGTGCAAAAATACATACACAATTTTGTAACAAGACTAGTTTTATCAAGTGACGTTTTTCCCGTGACGTCATATCTTGTTACACCTCCGTTTTGACGGGCAAAACTGTCCGGCAACCAAACGTATCCTATAGCTTTTTATCGAGATATTGTAGTCAATTGGCTGTTACACACAATTGTGGCCTCACCAGTTACCATAGCAACAGTTGTCATGGTAATGCTTTTATATCATGATTTGTCCGGTCACAGGGGGTACCCCATAGTGAGGTACCCATGGGTGACCGATTATTCACCTTTGTGGTTTAGGTCAAAACGTGCGAAATTCTGTGAGTTTGTGTGTGTGTGTGAATGTATGGGTGTGTGTGGAAGCGTCGCGAATTCCTCCTAAACCGCATATCCGATTAACTTCAAATTTGATGAGTAGTTACCCCATGACCTAACTTAGTGTCTCGCAGACTCTCAAGGTCAAAGAACAAGGGTCAAAAGTCAAATTAAGTAAAATCACATTTTTGACCATATCTCTTTATGTTAAACTTGGATTTGCGTGTGACCTTCACAGTTATCATTGGTACAATACATTCTAACAAGGAATGATACTAATTTGCATATAAAGGTCAAAGGTCATGAGATAAGAGGTCAAATACACTTTTTAGCATAAAATTGTGATTTTAGCGCAAATTTTGCGTCGCGAACTCCTCCTAAACCGCTTATCCGATTAACTTCAAACTTGGTGGGTAGTTA
>JAODAF010010321.1:0-12318 GCA_027574765.1 Molpadia intermedia
CATACATACATACATACATACACACACACACACATACATACACACCCGCCGACTTGAATGCATAGGTTCCGATGCTGCCTTCGGCATCGGAACCAAAAATGTAATGTTCAGCATTCTGGCTTACAAAGAGCTGTTGTGTACAACCAAGTCCAAACCATTGATTTCGAACACCATTGCAAACTTAATATTTCCATCACCAAAGGGTGTATATATGCCTCTCATTATCAGAATACATGCAATTGTGTTAAACCCTAAAAAATGAAATAAAAAAATTGTGATGACATGGCTACACTTGAAGATTCTGTGTAGATGAATAAATATGTCTTCAATTGAAGGACTTCAATATGTTACAGAAGGCATTCAGTCATGTTGTCAGAGACTATTTACAATACTTACATATGTAAATCAAATGCTCTCTTTTATATAAACAGTCATTATTTTCCAGGCTCCCTATGAAAGTTATCCACTAGTTTACACATATTGCTTTCAATACAAAATAACCACATTCTGTCAATGAGATGGTCTCATAAATGTCATTTGAAGCAATTCACAGTGGCAGACCCAGTCAGGGGGCCCCTCAATTGAAACTATCATGAAATTATTGATAATTAAACATAAATTCAAATATTGCAAACGATAGTAGGAACATACAAACATTCACAACGAAGAGTGGTATCCCCTACACCCCACCCCCCATTTGGGAATCTTGATCCATCGTTGCCTTCATGTATTTTCACAAGTGGGCAGAGACCTTAAACTATATCATCCTGAAGCAATATCCTCTGCTATGATATCCATTGCCTCTTCGGGAGTTCCTGCCAAGATGAGGTGATCTAGATTAGCACTGGTTAGCTGGACATATACCAATGGCTGTAGGGAGAGGAAATAATCAATTTGAGAGAGATGGGATATTACGTAAGTTCAATTTCAATTTTAACCTAGTGTTCAATTCTCAATAGATAATGTCCATTTATGATATTATTTATATGCTCAAAACACTGAACATTTACATAAATGTGTACTTCAATAGAGTGTTTGCAATGATGTCACATAGCTCGTCTTGCCTGCCAGGAATTTAGGCTCACAATGGATTACATGTACATACTTGACTGAACAGTATTTGCATGAACACCAAACATTAGCCATCTCAATAATTTATGTTTTGCCCATCCCATTATTTAATATTGATAACATGCAATATTGATAACTATAGGAAATCTTTACCCATGACCTTCATACATACAAAGCATTACTTCCATCTCACATTCCAAGATATATCAGCTTATATAGCATATTTCCACATGTTATAGAAATAAGCTATCACTAAATATCACCATACTAGGCAAATTAAAGCTTACAGCTAAAAGCTGCTGACATTTCAATTTTATGTGAAGTCCATCCCACTCATTAATATTCAAGTCATGCACATTGAAAAATATCCCAACTAATTTCTACTTGGTGTCCTACTGGAAATTTTGTGTGAGAGTGAAAGAAGACTCCACCATACTCACAGGAAGGAAGTTTACAGATACGAGTGGGTAAGTTAAAACAAAATTTACAGGTTGGGGTGGAAATAAATTTACCAACCCCCCTACCTGTAAACATCCTGCCAAGTGAGTTTGGAGAAATCTTCATTCTCTTTCAGTAGTGCTAGCGGAAACTATACTGACCTGAACATTGGTGAAGATTAGCTTTGTCCTAACTTTATGGAAGTCCTTCAGGGCTTGTCCAAGATACTGTGAATGAAGGAAATTTAATAGTAAAAATTATAATGCAGCCAAATAAATTATACCCACTGAGATTTAAGGCCCAACACATATTCAGCCTCATTAAACGGAATCAAAATTCTGAATAAAATGAATCATTTATTGCACTGCAGAACTGCATGAAAATATTCCCTGGCAAATGGGACATGAACACATGGGCATAGGAACTTGGGGTGGGCAAAAGAGTGATTGCCCTCCAGGTCAGCCACATGGGGTGAAAGGTTGTTCTTCCCCCTGAAATGTTATAATAGGTTACAATGTTTAATTAGATTGACCATCTCCAGGGATGTTGTACAGTGTGTGTGAAGTTTCTTTTACTTCTCATTTGTTTTTGGTTCCGATGCCGAAGGCAGCATCGGAACCTATGCATTCAAGTCGGCGTGTGTGTGTATGTGTGTATGTGTGTGTGTGTGTGTGCGTTTGTAGATCCCGTGAATCGGGGAGAATCGATGGTATACACACCCGTCAACCGGGGTTACACCGCGAATCGGGGATATCCCCGGTTCAAGTAACGTTAGATTATGGAAAAGAACAGTCTGGGTGACGCCCTAGTGAATTTCTAGCATGATCGGACAGTATCCCCGTTTGCCCCGTTAAATACGCTCGAGCGTGTAAAAAGTGTGTCTGACTGCTCATGACTTTTTTTCACACAGTGCTAAATCGATAGCGTAGAACCAGTGAAGTGCAGCGTCTCGTTTCCCGCGCATTCCGTACAATTGGACTAGCTAGGTTTATTGGTGGATCAACTACCGTTCACGGCACCAGATATTATTTATTAGAGCCTACCAAAAAACGTGAGTTCTATTCAATTTGTCAATTTCGTTTTAATTTATGTTCTTAACTAAATCTTGTAGTTCTGTTAGGCTATATTATTATACATAGGCCTAGGCCTATACTATAGCATCACAGGCGCTCGTAACGTTAAGCTATATAGGCTATACCTAGGCTAGTACTGTACAGTATAGCTTAACGTTACAAGCGCCTGTGTAGATGCAAAAGTAAATGAAAAGTAAAAGATGTAGGCCTAGTATATCATGTATACTATTAAAAATTTGTAGTAATGGGTCTAGTCTACTGGGGACAAATAGAATAGAAGTTTAGTAACGAGTGTCGGCGACATTCGTTGTTAATTAATGGGTCTAGGGGCCTACAGGGGACAGATAGAATAGAAGTTGGGACAAATATAGAAAAGAAGTATGGGGCAGCGCGGGCTGACGTCACTTTTCAGCAGTCACCGGATTTTTGCCGGTGAGCACACACCAATCTACAGTGTAGATTATAGATAATGTACAGATAATGGCTTTTGCTAAGTAAAAAAAAAGTTTATTGACTTAGGCCTAGGCTACATGTTTCTTAGACGATTAGTGGTAGCAGAAACAACTACACAATTAGCCTATTTGACATTATTTGAAGTTTAAACTTGTAAATAAGAGTATTTTAGCTCTGCCGATCAAGCTAGGCCACGGTACTCAGTGCACGTAGACCGTTTGTTTTCACCGGCTGATACGGCGGGTTGGGTAGAGTTGTCCTGGTAACAGCATTGTTACGTAGAAGTCCGCCCGGCCCCATAGGCCTAGTACTAGTAGGCCTAACGAAGGTAAAGGAGAAGAGGATTTTAATAATGCACACAGTGTAGGCAACATTTTTGCCTAATGAAATAGAATAGTAATGAAATAAAATAAGAACACAGTTGGATAATAAAGCCAGCTTCATGTATTATACACACAGCTTACTGTACGTACAATGGTAGTTCTATTATATCGCTGTTCATTAGAGCGTAGTACAGTGAATAAGTGGGGCGAAACGGTACTGGGGCGAAACGACTCGCATTCGCCTAAATAACCGTTAACACCGTCCAAGGCCTATTACTAGTATTAGTACTAGTAGTACCACCATATGCCTAGGATGACTAGAGTCAACGTTTCAAGTGCCTGTTGTCCTTTACACAGTGTTACGTTGTTGTTGTAGCTTGGGGCTAGGCCTAGCTGAGGCATTGTTGCCTAGGAGTAGGAGTCAACGTTTCAAGTGTCTGTTGTCCTTTACACAGTGTTACGTTGTTGTTGGGGCTATAGGCCTACATGCCTAGCTGAGGTAATGTTATTATTAATAAATGACATCGGCCTCTAGGCCATTTGTATTGTAGTTACGTTTATATCAAAATCATGCCTGCTTTACCAAGGTTGGCGAGGCTATTGTTTCGTTAGGCTAGCCTAGGCCTATTACTATAGGCGAGGGCGGGCTGATGTCACTTCGTTCATGACATCATTTTTTTGTGAGGGGACCAATGAGACGGGGGACTATAGGGCGGACCCCCTTTTTTAGGTGCGTGCCGATGAACAAGTTCAAATGTGCACACTAATAATATGTAAGGAGAAATCTTCATTTTCATCAGCTTAGTGCGTGTGACATGATTCTCCGTAGCTACTGCCCCTGCCTATAAGTGACTTGTTAGGCTATTTTCATTGATAATTTCTGACTTTAAAATTTATCTTTGCTAGTTCGTACAGTAACTGTGGGCCGTAAGGTAAGGCCTAACTTTACTGCATGATTGTAGCTAGGCCTATAGAGATTAACATTTCTCCATTTAATGTTGGTGAATAAGTTACTTGTCTTGGTCTCACACCTACTAAGTAGGCTAGTGAGTCAGGTAGTACTTAATGGCCATGTGTTTTAAGTTGGGACCCTTTTTCGTGACGCACCTAAAATTTCACAATATTACATCTCGCATTTAAAATACAAATTACAATAGCTGAAAAAAAGCTTTGGTGGACGTGTCAAATTATCCCAAACAACTCATTTTCACATGACCATGTAGTACAAGTATGCCTAGGCTACACTAATTTAGACCTACCATAATATTCCTCTTCTCATCTCAGACTCAATGTATCATGTTAAATTGTAAATTAAACAAATGGATATATGGGCCTACTTGATTGTCGTTCTAGTTAATACAGTAGCCTGAACAGAGAATTTAGCTCTGTGTCAAAAATGTCAACTCTTATGTGTTTGGGTGGGGGGTTTAGCAAAAAGGGCACTATCCTACTGTGGTGAAGGACTAAGCTATTAACATTTTCCACAGCAGTGAGGAGGCATGTGGCCCAGTGCCCCCAGTTCGGTGGCTAAGGGGCTAACAATAAAATTGCTAAATTTTAGACATAAATGTCATGACTGGTTAGACTTCTAACCCAGATGTTCATGATGGGGGAGGGTAAAAAGCCATATTCGCTTTTCAAAATCCACCTTGAGTCCTGGAGCAATTTACCAGTGAGTTACAGTAGTTTCCTGAAGGTTATATTGCACTATATGTTGAGGCCATGTAGTATATTTTGAGGACATGTAGAGAACATACAGGTTTAAATTTGAGCCGGCCGGCTATAGTTTAGTTAGACTGTTGCACATTTGTCATGTCTTGACCTCTAACACTTGTTAAATTGTAAAAGGTTTTTGGTTTAGACTTTAGAACAGAAAAAGTATGAATTCTTTTTTCTTCTAGAATTCATGTAAAAGGATGGGACAATTACTTCCTTTATCTGAGAAGGGAGGGCATGGGCAGTCACCCAGCAGAGACATTGATCTTAACTTGCACAAATATTAACTTAGCTGTCCTGACAGATAACACATTTATTTTAACCTGTGATATTTCATGTACTTTTCATCTTATGTTCTATGAGTTAACCTTAGGATTATCCGTGTCTAATAAAACGCAGCTCAACCAGAATTTATGTTAAATAGAGCTGCATTTCATATAAAAACCAAGCATAAAGGGTTGCAAGTTCAACTTCATAATTTTATTTTCATGATAGGAAACAATGATGACCAGGAGACGTAAAGCCACACCAGAAGAATGTGCACGCAGTTATATGAGCCTGCTCAGAGATAGAGAGGGGCTTGTGGTGAAAGACATACCCCCCAAAGGTAATTATCCTACACTTGCTACAAATATTGACACACAAGCAAAGAAAACCTGTTGAATGCTCACACTTGCCAGGGCTGATTTTAAGGATTTTGCAGGGTTGTTCTTCGGACAACCTTGATCAAGATTTTGGTTGTCCAAAAGGATATTGTACTGTACTTATAAATATATTATAAAGGATATTGTGAATATAAAAGACTGAGGATTTTTTTCCTAGCAAGCGCATCAACCAAACCACTGCCCTAGAAGCACATGTATGTGGGCCTAAACAATTTTTCATGGAGGTACATCCCCATTCTGGTTGATATACTACAAGCAGATCTCCACGGGCGGGATGTATGCTTCTAGGTGTAAGAGTGTAGCGGCTAGCAGACATTTTTTTTTTCTTCAAAAAAGGATGACAGCTGCATATCGTTTAGTTTGACTTGAAAAGAGTTAACAGATGGTGCTTCCCAAACTGCAGTAACCTCGGGGGGTATTGGTACCCATGTTAACCATCCCTTCCCTATATTACCCCCTCCCAGGCTCCACCTTGCCTACTATCACAGAAATGTTCGTGGATAATTAAGGTACATGTAGGTTTTCCATGATTATAGGACATTGTAACATGGTATAATGTTGGTGTCCATTAGACCCCACCCCAATTTTTCGCACCCCCTTCCAATGCCATAGAATAAACTCTTTGTGAACTGTTACAGACTCCCTCCCCCCCACCACCAGCCTTATAAATTACTATTAGCTGTAGATAACATCTGAATTACATCAGAGATTATCTCTGATTACATCCTATTTGTGGACCTATGTGTAGTGAGCACCTGTAGTTCAAAATATCACTAAACAACCGTCGAAACATATTTTACAACCAAACTGTGAGCGTTATTATTATTACAAGTTGATAGATTTAGTTTTATATAAATTAGTTTAATGTTTTTTAAGGACTAATAAAAACATAAGAAATGAACTCAAGGCACTAAGCACCCAGTATCTGTTCAGGGCTATGCTTTCATATTGCCATTGATCAGTGTTAGTACAACGGTTAGGCTAAATTTATATATTAATCCCATCATTTTGGGAATACCCTATTAAAATTAGTTTAAAAAGTTGCATTTTGCATTGTTTTAAATTCTCAAACAAGTGTATGTTATCACTGGAACAGTGTTTGAAGAATTCAAAATGCATTTGCTGCATTATATTTCGTTTTTAACATTGCCTTTAAGTGTCCCAAAATGATGCACATGGGGACTATGGTTGTGTGCTAGCCTAACACACAAATTTACAGTAGTGAGCATTTTGGTGTAAGGGCCTAGCCTGTAACGTTGCAGTCAATGAAACAGAAACTTTTATTTACTCAATGCTTTGGGGATGTCCCTGTCCTGCTGAAAAATGTAAACAAACTATTATTTTCTGCTATGTGTATTGTAATGGAGATGATGTAAATTGTGATTGTCAGAGATAGTGGAAGTTAGTAGCTGTACTTTTGTAACATACTAAAAAAAACTACTCGTCGGGCGTTGTCCGACATGGGTGTTAAATTTCAGCCCTGCTTGCTACATATGAAGGTCGAACCTACTCCAACAACAAAACAAGGGGCTGACTATTACACTTGTGTGGTAGATATGACTAAAATAATAAAATGGTGCCATTTAAATTTCTACCAAAAAAACTAATACACCCCGGTTTTTGTTCGATTTCAAACAATAAAATAAGCTGCCTGTTTTTCTAAAATGCGTGGGAATGCTCGAAAATTGTCAAAACGCGAAATTGTGCCTTTTCCATTGTTTATCCTTTATCGTTGTAATTCAACCCAGGAACATGAAAAAATTGAAAATAATCCAGGAAGAAAGTTAGTGTTCTAGCGAGGCACCAAATAATGTGTTACAGGTGTTAGTTTATCAGTGAGCACTGTTGGCACTTGGCATTATAATATCGATTTGTGGTTTGAATTATCGATCAGTTCTTGTTGTTTATTGAAGAATTTGGTCAATTTACATTGAAAAATAGTGATTTGGGGGCAAAATCCCGAAAATTGATGGACTCCAAAATGCGTGATGGAGACTCAAAATTCACAATTTCTGCACGATTTGCGCGATCGCACAAAAACACCAAAGCCTTCCCTATTACCTAAGTATCAAACACAACATTGTGTTCTCTTCAACTCATTTTCAGGTAGAGGGGTGATTGCAAACCAACCCTTCTCTAAAGGAGAGTTCCTGTTAAATTACTATGGGAAAATCATTCCTGCAGAAGAGGGGGATGTGCTAGAAGAAATTAGTTCTTCGGGATACAGATTCTTCCTGAAATTCAAAGGGAAAGACTACTGGTGAGTTCACAGTCGAAACTGAAAATCTTGGAGGAAATGGGTTTATGATTAAAGCAAGGTACAGTATGAACCTGACATAAACAGATGGAAGTGTCAGGAAAAAATCTAAAGACCATTTTGTTTGTTGAAAGTAGTTTAGGGCCAGTGTTTTTCCGTTTTACAAAACATCAAATTCCAGGAAATTCCATTTCAAGGAATACAAAAACCGGAATCTTCCGTTTCACAAAATCAGCGGTGAATTTCTGCCTTCTTAGAGTACTGATAACACTACTATCGGACAATCAGAATTCATAACAGACAATCGTATCTGATGTATGGCTGCTACACAATCTTCTTCAATCCACCCACCCTACAGCATAACTGTAATTCCTTTCAAAACATATGTTATGACCCCCAAAAATTTTACGTAGCCATCAAAGAAATCCATAATTACATTCAGAATTTAGTTTGGTTTTGTTCCGAAATTTCAGAAAAAATTATTGGTATAGGCTGGAATTTTGCCATAATTTAGCACGTTAGGCCAATTTCTAATTTGTATGCATTTGTGTACAACAGTTGCATGTTTATTTTGAGACCGTAAATTTGAGAAATATGACCCAAGTGTGTTTACAAAAACATGTCAAATGAAGAAACAAATTTCCAAAAATGTTGTTTTAAATCCAAAATGAAATATTCCTGCTAAAAATGTAACTTGTCATTACAATATTTCAAGGTAAAAATAGAACATTGGTACATACCAATTTGGCAGTCAAAACAATGAAGAGAAGATTTAGTAATAGAAACTAGGCCCTTGGAATCATTTATTGTTCAAGGTGACCTTCACAAGTAGGCCAGCCTGTGTGCTTATGCCCTATAATTTTTTTCTGTTGGTGAACGTGGAGGGGGGGGGAGATATTCGACAGACTGGCAGGAGGTACAGACATGGGGGTAGGACAGACATGGGCGAGAGCGGGACAACCTGACAGGCATGGGGGTGGGGGATGGAGGAATGGCAAGGACTGAAGTACATACAGTATAAGGGCCAGAGGGAAGGACATAACATAAGGGAGCGACATAGGTGAAGAACTGTGGAACACAGGGAGGGACACAGAAAGAGATGGCATATGGTAGAGGGAGAGACACATAGTAGGTATGCAAACACATGGTAGGCAGGGAGGCGCACATTTGTGGTTAGGGAGGAACATGGTAGGGAGGGAGAGACATGGTAGGGAGAGAGAGACATGGTAGGGTGGGAGAGACACATGGTAGGGAGGGACACACGGTAGGGAGGGATTGCACATGGTAGGGATCGAGGGACACATGGTAGGAGGGAGGGACACATAGGGAGGAAGGGACAGGTGGTAGGGATACATGGGAGAGAGGGATACATCATTGAAATCTAGACATTTCCTGAAATGAATGAAACAATCTTTTTCCTCATTTCAGTTGCATGTCCTCAGCATTAAAGTTAGGGAGCAGTTATAATAAGTGAAGCAAATTACAATAGAACAAAAATAGAAAATTGCCCCTGGGTCCTTCAAAATTGCCCCTGGTCCCAGCAAAAGCCTGTGTACCAGGGGCAACTTTTTTGCAAAGTTGCCCCTGGACCCCGATCTCTTATTTCAACCCCTGCCTTTGATACAGCTCCACACATGCGTTTGCTACTAAAAGTTAGTAGTTATGGCAATAGTATTCGTTGTTGTAGATGGATTAAACAAATTATGTTGGGAAGAAAGCAGCAAGTTCGTGTAAATAGTTCATTATGTAGGTGTTATCGCTGTGAGGTTCATCAATCTGCCCGCAGTGGGGGGTTCATCAATCCGCGCGGTGAGTTTCAATATTCCGCCATGCTAGCTATCCCTCGTATGTTTAATATTTTGTTAACATTCAGTATGTATGAGGCTAATGTCTATCATATCACCATCATATTATAATGATACAGATATATGAACAATATGATTTAGCATTCATTATTCTGAACAATGTTCATGGAAGGGTGTGATGAAGTGTTAAATTTTACGATATTGGTTTGTACATATGCCAGTGGCGGATCCAGTGTGGTACAGGGGGCGTGTGCCCCTCCTATAATTTTTAAAATCAATGACATTTTTGTACACAGCCCGTGATTCGCCCCTCCTAGATTGGCTCTGAAATGCTATTTGAGCACATGTGCAAACAAGATTTGCCCTCATAGAATTCACCTCTGGATCTGCCACTGTAAACACCACTTGAAAATATACTTCTTGCCTTAAAGTTAAAGGTTGTTCCTTATATTTACAGTATTGATGCGACAGAAGAACCACCGACTGGTCAAGTTCTGGGAAGACTGGTAAATCATGGCGAAAAATCCGAACTAAATGTCAAAGTTGTTCCTATTGAGTATCAGGGTCAGCCAGCATTGTGTTTATTTGCGCTGCGAGACATAGAGAAGGGAGAAGAACTCTTGTACAACTATGGAGTTGCTAACCTACCTTGGAAGGTAATTATCCTTTTTGTTTCTTTTCTATGATTTGGTCGCCAGATGGAGTTATAGTAAAGAGTAATATTGAGTATACAGTATTTGAATGTCATGGCCCTAGCTGAATAATCCAAAAACAATTATGGGGGGGGGGGGGAATCAAATTTGGTAAGGAATTACATACAAAGGACATCAGCATTTTATTCAATATGCACAAGTATAGTTAACCTTTTTCAAGTTCAGTGACTTCAGATTCCAATGACCAGGGGTAATATCTGTAAAGGAAAAGCGCTTTGATCATACTTGGAAAAGCATTATATAAATGCTGGATATTATTAATTATAACATTGCAAGTAAAAGACAGGCTGTATGTTAATTTTACTGACTATTAGAATGATATATAGAATGCAAAACGATAGTTTCCAGTAATCATAATAATGGTTGTCTATCGTGAACCAATTAGGACAGCAATTAGGACAGCACCCAAAGGCGCACCTAGGCGTGAAATTAATTGAGGAGGACAAGCTGTTACCCATGCGGCAAGCCAACCCTCTATTCCCAACACCTCCAGCGGAGAGACGGGAACTCTACGGCCAGTGGCGGATCCTCACAAGTCCCACAACCAGATATATAGCCAACAGCACAGTGCCCAGATGGCAACCCAGAAGATCACTCATTCAAGCAACTGAATAGGTCGTTGTTCTCAATTTGAACCCTGAGTGGAGAGGGGTAATCGAGGCGAAGTGCTTTGCCTAAGGACACAACGGAAAGGCTGAGTGGTCCTGGGAGGATTTGAACTCGCAACATTTTGATATGCAGTTATGCTTGAATGTCGAAGGAACAGTGAATACATACGATCTTTTGGTCACACAAGTGACAAGCGATATCTTATTGTTGTGTATTAGAGGGAAAAGGATTTTTTAAAGGTGGGCTCAGGTCTAATGTTTATATTTTGATATCCAACTTTTCATGACAATTTCTCCTTATGCAGGTGAAGTCAAATGAAGGAAAGGCTGGAGGAACACACCCCACTTCAAAACTTGACAAGAAAGGTAAGCTCTTAATATTTACATCGCTTTACTAACCTTTTCCCATACTACATATGCAATCCATTTACTGATGCGCCCCCAATAAGGGAGACTTTTACACTGCCCCCACCTTATATGGCGACTAGACGGAGAGGGAAGTCTTATTCTTTATTCAGTCGTTACTGCTGGATCTTGGCGGGAAATGTTGGGAAATAGACATTGGGTGGCGCTATAGTTAGGGAGTATGGGGACTTGTTCTAAGGTGGGGGGGGGGGGGGCAGTGGAAAAGTCTCTGTTATTGGGAGGGGTGCGCATGTAGTAAGGAAACCGGTAAGTAAAGCTCATAAATATCCAAACCAGGTAAGTTTTGGAACATTTATGACTGAAGAAAATTCCCCAATGTTAATGTATTCCATAGTAATCAGTGTTGGAGTCAAACATATTCCTTGTTGAAAAGCTGTGGGATATTCAAGCTAACACAAACATTCTAGTGGTAAAAAACTGTCTAGAAGTAGGGGCATTTTATCAATGTAAGGGGGGGGCTACTATTCTGGTACTTCTTACTGTCAGTCTGAATTTTTCAGTATTGACGAATGTGATTTTAACAAAACTTCAACCTCCACTTTGCAAATTGCATTAATCGGAGGGGGTGTGGGTTGTAGGGCTGTTTTTGATGGTAGCCATTTTATTGCTCCTTGTGAGTTTCCTACACGCTGGGATAGGAGTCGTTATTGAAGGTGAAAGACCTGCATGCATCCTAGGGCTGTGCCGGTTAAACGGTTAACCGACCGATCGACCGTGTACACGGTTTCAAATTCGCGTTTCGTGTAACCGGTACGCAAAAATGTGTATAC